>JANHFX010009097.1:0-32484 GCA_027560015.1 Chloroceryle amazona
CCCCCTATAAATTATAGAATCATAGAACAGCCTAGGTTGGAAGGGACCTTGGAAGATCATCTGGTGCAACATTTCACAGGAAGGGAGCCTAGATAAGATTTCACTGCTCAGGATGCTAGATCATCTTGAAAAGCTCCAATGATCTGGATTCCACCATATCCCTGGAGAGGTTGTTCCAGACACCCTTTAAGTATTGGAATGCTGTGATGACATCCCCCCCTGAACCTTCTCTTCTCCAGGAAGAAAAACATTTTACTACTTTAGTCCTTCTTCACGGGGAAGTTTCTTTAGCCCCTTTCAGCAAGGCTGTTCTCTGGCCACACAGAGATCCTAGCCTGTAGTGGCCTTTTTGGTTATGTCATCCCAGGTGAAGGCCTTGGCACTTGTCACAGCTTTGGACACTACCACACCAAGTTCTTTAGTTTAAAGCAAGATTGGCAAGTCAGCCAATCTGCTAGCAAAGATTCTCCTGCCCCTTCTCGATAGGGAAATCCTGTCTCTCTCCAGTAGGCTGCATTGGTTGAAGGCTTCCCATGACTGTAAAAACCAAAGTCTTAGTAACGCCAGCCACGAAGCCATGTATTCATCTGCTTTTTCTCCCTGCACCCCTATTTCTGACTGGTGGGACAGAAGACACTCACTTGCACACCAGCACCTTGGACTTGTGCAACCAGGGCCCTGAAGTCCTGCTTGATCTCACCCAAGTTTTACTTTACCGTGTCATTGGTGCCCACATGGAAAATAAGTAGGTGACAATAATCTGTGCTTTTAACCAGCTGTGGCAGTGGTGTCCCTCTGGCATCCCCATCTTGGCTCCTTAGCAAGTAGCAGACTTCCCTTGACTGACAACAGATGGGTGCCCGGGTGCCTTTCAACAGAGAGTCACCCACCACTAGCACTTGCCATGTCCTTTTGCAGCCTTAATTCTGTGCTGCTGGTGCAGAGTCCCACTGTGAATTTTGCTCACGGATTTTTGTCCTTTGCAAAGGTGTTTCATCAGTTGCTGGTTGGTACATGCAAGGAAAAGGAGTGAAATGAAGGCCTCCTTCCTATGGCTTATCAGAGGCCTTGCTACCTCCTGCTCCAAGGTGCTCTCAGTTTGTTGTTGAAGCTTTTTGTCAGGTAGCATCTGGAGGTCAGTGCCATGGGGCCCTAGTGCTTCTTAAGTCTCAAACAATACTTTCTTGTTCATCCTCCTTAGTACCTAGTGCTGCAGCGAGTTCAGAAAAGGGCAACGAAACTGGTAAAGGGTCTGGAGAAAATGTCCTGTGAAGAGCAGCTGAGGGACCTGGGGTTGCTTAGTCCAGAGAAGAGGAGGCTGAGAGGAGGCCTTACTGCTCTCTACAACTGCTTGAAGGGAGGTTGGTGTTGGTCTCTTCTCCCAGCTAACTAGGGACAGAACAAGAGGAAATGGGCTTAACTAGGGGAGGTTTAGGTCGGATATGAGGAAAAATTTCTTTGCTGAGAGAGTGGTGAGATCTTGGAACAGGTTGCCCAGGGAGGGGGTGGAATCACCATCCCTGGAGGGGTTCAGAAAATGTGTAGATGTGGCACTTCAGGGCATGGTTTAGTGGGCATGGTTTAGTGGTCCTGATAATGTTTAGTAGACAGTTGGACTTGATGATGTCGGAGGTCATTTCCAACCTTTATGATTCTATGATCCTAGAGCAGCATAATCCACTAACTGCTCCTCTACCCACTAACTGCCTGACTACCAGATCACACCTTGCACAGGTGGAGCTTCCACCCTCCTCCAGCCCACACAGGAGTACGAGGGTTTTGGCCGTGTTGTGGTCCCGCTGCCCTCAGGCGCTCCCCCGGCTTACGTGTGGCTTCCCATGCTCCCACCAGGCTGCGGGCGCAGCTGGCACTGCCCAGCTCTCACCTGATGCTTTCCACTGGCAACACTGGTCGCCTGCTCCCTGTCCACACATGACCCAAGATGTGTGATGGGCCCGGGAACCACCTCAGCCACCCAGCGGGCACGTGGGGAGCTTCGCTCTGCTCTCAGCAGCCGCAGCTGCCGTGTAGTGCTGCTTCTGTTGGCCAGCATCGGCTTCCTGCGGTTGCAGTGCCACTGTAAGGAGGTAGTTCAGGGGGTGCTCTACATTGAGGGGGGGATGAAATCAGTAAAAATTAAGAAATGAGCCTAGAATCCTTTCTTTTGGAAAGGAAAGATGGAGTAAAGCATTAGACAAATTAAGGCATTGCATTTATTTAGAGTTATTAATTACATGAAGTGAAGAGTTTCCAACATGTTTTCCTGGTCTGTGACTTTTTCAGAATCACTTTTTACACGACTGCAATGAAAGAATTTTCAGAAAAGACATTCCAGTCTTGCGGTAGTTCTCATAATGTGGAAATCAGTGTAGAGGGAATGAAGTGCTTGCCTGCTCCAGGTGCCTACACAGATACTGTTAACCATCATGGGGCTTCATGGCTTCTGTTCCCATACCAGTGTGGTGAAGAAAAGCCTCCAAGACTCGTGTTGGAGCATTAGAAGGCAGTGGTTTTGTCACAGGGTTAGAAGGCAGTGGTTTTGTCACAGGGCTGGGCGCACAGGGAGTTTCTCCACCTAATGGGTGCCCCTGGTCACTTGGTCATGGCAGTTCAATACAATTTCAAACACACGAATATGTTCATCTATTATTACAAATATAATGAATAGGTGTTTTTCCTAGAACCCATTAATATATGCAAATGGCCTTGATGTGCGCATACTTTAATTGCTTGGTGGTCACCTGAGGTCCTCTGGTGGTTGTTGATTGGCTTCCTCACTATGTTTACTAGTTGACCCTTATCCCTGCCGATGATCAGTTCATCCCTTGTCCATTCTTTCAAACACAATGCCGGTTTGTTCTGGTGTAACGTTTTTTATCAGTCTTGCTCAGGGATATGAGGTCTCAAGGCTTCCTCCTTATCCCACCTCACAGTAAGAGTTTAGTTAAACTCTTTTTAACATATAAGCAAAGTTTTCATTGTTAGAAGGCAGACTGTCAGCTTTGTATCAATCAACACCAGCAAAGTATTTAGTGTTAGAAAGGTGGACTGTAGGCTGCTTCCACTATCTATCACTTTGAGACCCTTGGAGTTCTGTACAATACCCCTTCAGAGGGGTAACTCTGCTTTCGAGTTCTGCAGTGTGCATAACACCAATAAGCAATTCAATACTAAGAAATGTACAGAACATCTCATACAATTGTGCTTTTGAATGTTTTGTTTTAATCAACAGTTCTGCTCTTCAGGTTTCATAGTGACATAACCTGTTACTATCACTGAATGTATGTTTTTAATTTCCACTAGCATTAATTGGAGTTAAACATTTGAATTAACTACATCTCCCCTGAGCTCTTTAACATTCCTTGCAAAATGTAATGAGATAGTAAATGATTGTGAATGTACAGTTAGAGTACAGATGGTTTCAACTGTGAGTTACAGTCTTAATAATACAATTTTTTTTTTACTGGACATTTTCTATTATCTTAGTTAAAAAGTTCTGGTAATGTATGTTAAAACTAACAAGTCAAAAAGTAAAAGTTAATCCATGTATTTTATAGACTAGTCATGATTTATGTAACAAATGTAGTTAAGCCTCCTTTTGCTTATTTGGACTGCAGGTCCTCAGCTTGTATGGAGAAGCTTGTCACACTGTTTTACATCTGAACATCAGGTGCCTGTGGTTAACTGAGAAATTTGGAAGGTAGACAGGAATTTTTGGGCTGGAAAGATTATGAAGTGCTGATGTAAAATAATCTTTCTGCATTGAGCAATCCTCAGAACTTGTGTATGCACTGATGACCTCACTTCCATAAACATCTCATCTCCTTAAATTAAAAAAAACGACTAAACCCCAAACTTTAAACTTGGCAGAGTGAGACGCTTTTAAAATGGAACCTTCGTCTCTTGTAGTGAGATACAAACCAAAAGTACATCTTACTAACTGACCTGGTTTTGTTCATTGTCTTTCCTCAGTATTATCATAAGTTACTTAAAGATTTTTGTTAATGCTTAAGGCTTCATTTTGTGACCCTCAAACTAAAATCTGTACCTAGAGATCCTAGTGTCGCCTTCCCTTTCCACAATATCTCCCAACCTACTTAGTTTCCCCCCCAAAATGAATAGGAGGAAATCGAGGTGGCATTTTGCTGCTGAGCAGTTGTTTCCTCTTTGATTTAGAATGTCCTTTTATTTACTCCGTGTCATCAGCTGTGTTTATATGAAGACATGTTCCCATTATTTTTAATTTCATTCTTCCTCTTATGTTCATTCCTTGCTTTTCAATCTGAGCCTTAAAAATCCAAGGCAATGTGTACTCTACCTAACGTCAAGCATGTAAGCCCTTTACTTGTTTCATATGAAAGGTGTGATTAAATATGGTTTTAAATTGATGACTGAGCTGATTTTGCCAATGTCATGTTGAGTGTTTGGAGCACTATTACTGTATTAATGAATGCTTCCAGTCTTTTAACAAATTGTTTTGCCTGAGATTTGAATTTTGCGTCCCACAGTGTACTTGAATAGGACTTGGGCTGTAAAGATGATAGATGTTCATCCAGAACATGGAGATAGTGTATCAATCTGGCAGCTCAGCTGATGCTACTTCTTTATAACACTTCTAACACTTCTTTGAGGTAATTCCTGCATTAATTCTGTTACCATTTCATGCAGACTTCCAGTGGGTCCAAGGAGATGTGTGTGAAGTTCAGTTGATGGTGTACAACCCTATGCCTTTTGAGCTCCGAGTGGAAAACATGGTATGTATCTTTCTAAATCTCCCCTTTCTATCATTTTTCTGAAAATATTCTCATTTGGACTTTCAAAAATGGTTTTCTATAAATAGCTTAAAAAATTTATTTAACCCAGTTTAACCTCGCTTTTCTGGTGCAGTACGATCACTTTTCTTATATGTGGTGGTGATGAGGTATCGAAATGAGAATTTCTGCCACTTGCTGTTTAAATGCTTTACTGCTACTGACCTGTAAGTCAACTGGAACTTGTGCTACATAATTTACATATACTGGTTTTCAAGTAATAATTATACCCCCAAAACCTAATAATTAGTGTATACTTGCTACTGTAATGTAAAAATCTACATTCATCCTAGCTGTTCAATGCCCATTTTGACCATGTTTTTAAAAATGTGAGGAATTGAAATAACTAGCTCTGGGCTGATTTATTTTTTAATAGAAGCTTAAACTCCTGGATCTGCTGTTCCAGGTGATACCTATTATTTGAAAACACCATGAGATGAAATCATCAGGAGCAAGGAAAATAAAGCTAAAATACCACAGACGCGTGTAAGGTTAGAAGGATCCAAGCCTTCTACTACTTCAATCAACTGCTTGCAGTTGAAAACAAAGAAAAATACTTTTTTCTCCTCTTTATGCCATCTGAGATGCACTTCAATTTTTTAATTGTTCTCTATTTAAAGGATAAAAATCCTCTAACTACCAAACCAACTTATTTTTCGCTTATTCCTCATCCAGTGTTGTCCTTTATGTTAAATATTTTCACCTTTTAATATTGCTTTAAAAAAGAAATCCCATCTCTTAGTGTCTTAGAGTTCTGTTAAGCTCAGTGAATCAGCATATATTTATTTGCTGAGGATTTTTGTTTTGTGGGTTTTTTTTATCGATAGGTCTGTTTCAGTGGCTAGTTAAACAATTTGACCTAAATAACTGGTGTCTCAAATACAGTAAAGTGTGTTTCCAGGGGAAATGAATGTGCCCAAAGATTGTGGCTATAGCAGAATATAATTGATTCTTGCAATCTAACTCACTGGTTTCTTCAGCAATGTTTTCTCTGACACTCACAGAAGTATTCTACTTTGGCAGGAATGAATAGAAAAAGTAATTGTAAAGCTGTGAATCAGAAAGGTCTCTATAGAAGAATTAATTTAAAACCATTTTAATTTATAGTTTAATTTGGTTTGCATAAGTAATGATGTTATTATATATTTAAAAAAAAGGGTTTGGATAATTTAATAATTTCTTAATTTCTCAATGAGGAAATACCTTATGAGTGCTTACATAGACGTAACTACTGAGTTATTTGTATAGTTGTGCTTTCCATCCATTCCCTGAGCAAACTGACTGTGGTAGCACGAATACTTCCTTTTACTGTTAGCATGAGAAACTTCCGCCCTTGTCCAAATACTGAATTTCAGTCTCGTTGGTAAGCGTAAGGAGAAGCAGGCATGCAAGCCAGCCACGATCAGTGGAAGTGATTAATGCAATTCTTTAGTCAGTGCTCCATAAAAAGAGTGCTTTGAGAAATTCTGCTGTGCACCAACATGATCTCGTTGGTAGAAATTAGTTATTTTGCTTGATTTGTCTGGGATATCAAGTCCGTAGCCAGCAAGTTGAGGAAAGTAATCATTCCCCTAAGTCTGGGATTTGAGAGACAGTGTCTTTAATACAAGGCCAGTTTTGATCTCTCTGTACAAAAGAAATATTGACATACTGATATCAGTCGAGCAGTACTACAAGATGATTGGCAGGCTGGAGCATGTGACACATGAGGACTAGTTCAAAGAGCTACATCTGTTCAGCTCGTAGAAGAGAAGAAAACTGGTGTAATTGCTTTTGTTTTCCTTGATCCCAAAATGCACTGAAAGCGGAGCCAGACTCTTCCTAGAGGTGCTCAGCATAAGGGTGAGAGTCAGTGACCACGCTGCAGCAATGGAAAACTTTCCTAATAAAAAATTCCCTTTTTCCAGCCCTGAGGATGATCACCGGTACGGGTTGTGCACAGAGAACGGTGGGATCTCCATCTTTAGAAATCTTCAAAACTCGAGTCTGTAGGACAGGGAAAAACCTAAACTCCTGTCAGAGTTAGCTCTGATGTGAGCAGAGAGCTGGGCAAGAGGACCCCTAGCATTTCCTCCCAGCCTAAATGGTTCTGATTTCCCAGTCTCAGCTGTGGGCTTTCTAGAACATGGGAATAGTTATTACTTTATCACAAGAATAAGCTCTTCTGTTTTTATTTTAATAATTCAAAGTGCTTAATATTTTAAAATGTTTTGGTTTATTATTAACAAGTACTCATGCCTGCAGTCCCCATGCCCCGTTGTTGTCTACTTCTCATCATTGATCACATTCTTTCATATAATTTAGTCTCATGGAATGATTTTTATAGCGAGTGTAGCCTTTTCTGGCATTTAGTGGGAGTTTCAGCTTGTTTGTCCCACAACTTTTTCTGACTCAGTGCCTCACCTTTTCAATAGGACTACTCGTTCGAGCTTGTTTCCAAGGGCTAGAGTCCTTTGAGTTCTCCTTGCTTGATGTTGTTGTTGTTTACCCTTTCCATGGTTCACCATTCATCAACATGCATCTGTCCTGAAATCTATAGCCATCTTCTATTTTCAATTTTCCCTTTCCTTCATCTTTCAGTTCAGAATCATAGAATTAATATGGTTGGAAAGGACCTCAAGGATCATGAAGTCCAACCTTCATCCCAACATCTCCCTAAGCACTAGACCATAGCCTCAAGTGCTACATCTTCTCTGTTTTTAAACACCTGAAGGGATGATGACTCCACCTGGGGCAGCCTGTTTATTGCCCAGCCACTCTCTCAGTAAAGAATTTCTTTCTAATATCCAATCTAAACCTCCCCTGACACAACTTGAGGCCGTTTCCTCTCATGCTATCAGTAGTAATTAGGGAGACGAGACCAACACCAGCCTCACTTCAACCTCCTTTTAGGTAGTTGTAGAGAGCAATAAGGTCTCCTCTCAGTCTTCTCCAGCGTAAACAACTCCAGTTCCCTCAGCCACTATTCATAAGACAAGTTTTCCAGACTTCTCACCAGTTTATGATCTGTTCTTCTCTTAGCTTGCTTGTTTTGTGTGCAATGAATGCTGGAAGCATCCATCCCTACTTTTATCATGATACCTAGCCTAACGTGTGTCTTCCTGTTTGTCAAGGCTGGAATTTGTGATGGTATTGAGCATGGGTTAAGGATGATGATCTCTCATTAGAAGGCTTCCCTAGTGTTTTCCATGATTTGATGCAGTCGTGTAGTTAGTTCAGTTGAGGTATGCTGAAGGAACAGAAACTGAGTTTTTAGACTGGATATGAGACTGTGGAGACAAGGCTTTGATCAGTGTTGCTCAGATGATAAGCTCTGTACTGTCTAAAGGGTTGATTGTTGATTTATTTTATTGTTCTCAAAGCTCTTTGCCTGTCTTTGTTGTTCTTGCTGTTTATTCCCTGTCATGCATATTCACGGTCAGGGACACTATTTACATACCTGTTCTTCATGCGTATCCCATTTCTGTGTTAATTCCTGTCTTTTTCTATTTCATGGTTTGGCTTTGTCCATATAGTTAGAAGGCTGATCCGTGAAAAGGTGTAATAGTGCTTGTAAAATGACAAACAAAAATGTTTAATCATCGAACACAGAAGTGATTAGGTCCAACAACTGTGTCTTTTAGTCAATAAAGCAAAGTAGGAGAGAACATAGGCATGATAAGAGGAAATAATAAAATGTTTTTGTTCACTTTCTTTGCCACTGCAGCACCCTGTTCACACGTACTGAGCTTGTTGTCCATCAGGACACAGAGCTGCTCCCCATCTGGGTAGATCCCAACCTGTGCTACTGCACTCCTGGCTTGTGTTTTCCCAGGTGCAAGACCTTACCCTTGTCCTTGTTGAATTTCACATGGTTCCTGCTAGCCTGCTGTTCCAGCCTATACAGGTCTTCTGTCAGGGTGGCTCTCCCTTCTGAAGTGTCCACTTCCCCCCTCAGTTTGGTATGATCAGCAAGCTTCATGAGGATACACTTGATCCCATCATCCAGATCACTTATGAAGTTATTAAACTGGGTTAGAAACAATAGGGAAAAATTCCTTTTCAGTAAATACTTGATAATTTTTGTGTAAAGTATTTGACAACATTGTATGAAGTGTGTTCAGGGTGAAAACTAACTTTGAAGGCAGTGTTACTTCAAAAAAAAAAAAATGATTGTGCTTCAGGATTTGTAAGCAAAGCCTAAAAAAAGCAGTTGCTTGCTTTTTTGTTGTTTTTACAGCATCCCCAAATGCTACAATTTGCATACAACTTGTTTTGTTTCTCTAAAACTAAATTGAGCTTTGAAGTGATCGAAAGACATGCTGTGATAATAGGATGCCTATATTCACTCTGAGACAATTCAAATTCTTTGATAAAAATACAAGGAAATGTAATATTGAGGTGTTTTTTGGTTTCTTTGTTTGTTTTTTTTGATTTTCTTTCTGTGATTCATATTACTTGGAGGAAACCTTGTATACGGGTAAAGCTTTCCTATAAGGTTAGAAAAAGCAGTGATTACTGAATACAGTGATACTAAATCGTGTTAATAATAAGGGCTCTGAGCAACCTGATCTAGCTGAAGATGTTCTTGCTCACTGCAGGGAGCTTGGACTAGATCATCTTAAAGGTCCCTCTTTTTTCTATGATTGTATTACTTGAAATAAGGTATAACACTTCAGAAAAAAAGAAATCTAACACTTCCTTTTCTTTTTTAATTGCCTTATTTGTGTGTGTGTGTGTGTCTTATCTATTTAGGTAAAGGTTATGACAGTACTTCATTTGATTTTCACTGTTAATCTAAAACCTTTTTGGGCACCAGAGGGCAATGTTGGGTAAATATTGCTGAATTCTGCTCTTCAGCAAACTGCAATCTCTAAAGTATCTAGATTCGTTATTGTCTTTTAAAAGTTACCCTTAAAACTTAACCTACACAAGTAAGTATCTTCAGTCTATGTAGTTGATATTTATATAGGATTTTTTCCATTTTGAGGAGTTTTTGTGCTTTCTTAGTATCTTTACATTTAAAAACTTGGTTTTACTGACGGGTAGAACTCTCTGAATGCTGTATTCTCCTTTGTGTGATAATACACTTGAGACTCTCTGATTTCTAGTCCGGGCATCATATGTGTTTAGTGCAAGTGTTTTGGCATTTACATGACATTTGTTCTCTAGGAAAACTCTTTATTTTCGTGGGTTTTGTTGTTAAAGAAGACTGAGAATGAATTCTTAATGGATTATAAGAAAAAAGCATTCTGCTGAAGACTTAGCTTTAGCAGTTATCTGTGATCATCGTGCACGACATGCAAGGGTGTCACTTTGAGACAATTTCAGGGGTTAGGAACAATGAACACTCTATATAGCAATTTCTGTATTTTTTTCTCTACTGTTATTAAATCATTTTAATACTAACAAATTCTCTTGATAGTAACTCTTGTCCTTCTTGTCTTTGGGTGATAGTACTCCAGAGGCATTCAAGGTCCTATTTTTATATTACTGTATCTTGATGTTTGTCTGCATTTTGTCTGCTGTTACCGTACTCTGTTTAAATCCTTTGGCAAGGAAGATGCTTTCTCTGACCTCTGGGTTGTGATCATCTCTTTTCCTAGCCTTCACCATTAGCCTTTCAAAATATTACCACTGATTTATTTTATGTTTCTCAGTTAATTTCCCTTTTTTTTTTTTTTTTTTTTTTATTTTTCCCCTCCATGGTTGTGATCCTTAGTTTCTCCAAGGTTACTTGACTCTGGTCCATTCCAAGCCTCAATTTCCTTCAGCAAGGGAGCTCATAATGTCATAGGTCCAAACTCTAGCTGGGCAAAGAGGTTTGACTGGCAACTTTGGGGTTCTTTGTGCGCCCATGGCTACTTCAGATTCATTTCTTGAGGTTGTACTGGTGACCCACCCTTAAGGTTATTTTTCCCCTTGCAGGACCCCAAAAGGCTTTCAGGGCAGTGTCCTTTCATGCGCCCTCTCAATCCAGTTTGGTAGTGGAAGATGTTTAGTTGCTGAGATGGGGAGCTAACTCAAATTAAGTAAGAACACAAGACTGCAAGAAGTGAAACGAGTGTAAAAATGTATGTCCTGACATCCAGCTTAATTAAAAATGTGAAGTAAGAACATGGGAGAAAGCTTTATTTACTTATTGCTTCCATCTCCTCTTGCCCCAGGGAAAACTGGGCTAATTAGGACCGTGTCTTGATGAGGAGCTTTGTGTATTTCAGACAAGTGACCTGAATATTGTTTTGCACTACTTTGTAATTTCTTAATGCTCTCTATATATTTATAGGCAGTTGATAGAGCAGCTGATTTGAGAGTTACCTAGGAATGGAAAAATAATGATGTGTGCTAATTGTTACAAGGTAAGTCTGGTGTGGTATTAGGAGGAAGACTGAACCGGACAGGCTTTCCAGTTTAGCCACTGCATTGATTAATTAATGCCCTCTTAGAGACTGCTGAGGGAAATTCCAAAATTTCGTACATAGACACACTGGGAATGTTCAATGTGGAGTTGGCTCTGCTTCAGAGTAGGGAGATGGGTTAGATAATATTTAGGGGTCCCCATTAGTTCTGTTTACATTTGCTATAGCTGATACCAAACATGACATTGGAGGGGTCTTGTTGTCATGGATTTTTTTAAGGACTTTTAAGTCCTTGGGTTGTTAGGGTAGTAGGGTTAGGTTGGGGTTGGACTGGATGATCTTGAAGGTCTTTCCCAACCTGAGCGATTCTGTGAAAGTTTTTGGTTGAGGTGAATCCTGAATAATACAGATATATTTGAATATTTGGCCAAGTGATAGTTTGGCGCTTTCAGGACTGAAAACTCTTACAAAGTCTTCTATACCTGCTTTAAAAATGAGTTTGAGTGTGTATGGGGTCACATTTTGTTCTAAGATTTGCTTCAGCCAAAGCAAAAGCAGAATGGTTATGATGGTTTTTATATATATATAAAAATAACCTACTGAGGCTAAGTAGGTATTGAAGGGTGAAATATTCACTCCATTTCTGTGGGGTGAGTGAATCCCACTGGGAGGATTCATTTTTAGTCACATACAGTTAATTATGTTACATCAAATCTATATTTAGTTTGTACTGGCTAGTTATTGCAATAATGATTTGGATTTTCTTATTCTGAAATACTGCAAGGAATATTTCACCAACAGTGGAAACAAGGCCTGTTTTAAGTTCTCAGCTACATAAAAATACCTATTTGAAAAGTAGTGACCAAGCTTGAGTTTATGAAGTGGGAATCAAAATGCATCAGTGCTCTGATACACTGGGTTTTGAATGTATTGGAAGACAGAATTAGTTTTTGCCTACTTCCTTGAGAATTGTTTCTGGCAGCTGAAGTCTCCCTGTGAAACCGGGGGAAAACTAAAATTGAGTAGAAATGAGGATCTGACACAATGGTTTCTTATAACTGAAGTGAAATGATGAAGTTGAATTTTGTGCAATATTAAGGAGACGATTCTCTAAGCACCTTTCCACAAAGCAAAACTTTAGCTTTGACTGAATTAGGTGTCATCTCTACAATGTCAAGTCTACAGAGAAGTAATTGTTAGAACAAAGGATCTTACAGCTTTTATGTATATTATAATCTTGTTAACTTCAGATCTTCAATAGAAGAGAAATCTAGAACCAGAAAAAAAAAACTGTTTAGTTTGTGTTTTTAACTTTCTCTGTGTTTAGGACCTTGCTGCTAAAAACCTTAGGTGCAAAGCATTTATTTAGTTGTTATATGTAACATGTACATAAGAGATAATTGTTCATTTTCAGAAGGCTCACTGGCTTCTGAGAAGGAAAGAAATTCTGATAATGTCTTCTAATTTAGTTCAGTTTTTGATTGCTGGGCTTTGATTTTGGTTAATATCTAGGAATTGCTCAGGAAGACTTTCTGGTGGTTAATTCCAATGCAAATCAGGCCAGTAAAGACTTAATGTACATGACAGGTCATGTTTCAGTCATTGGCTGGGTAATTCCAATGGTACCATTTGCATTTCTTTAAGTACTTGTTATACTCGTATCAATTTTCCTAATTTCTAATTGAGAGTTGGAAACATAGGAGGGCGAGTCTTCCTTTTACATCTGTCATGAGGAGGAGAGGTTCACCATTTCAAACGAGGCAGTCATAGATGTTTTGAGATGCAATGCTGGTACTCTGGCACTGTGCAGATTCCCTTGCTGTTTCTTAAACTCGTTCGGTCTTCAGTTTCTTGGTGATTTTTTTTCTGTGGCTCAGGCCATGAGGTTTTTTTCATTGGTCTTTACAAAAATAGTATGTACATCTCAGGGCTTTAAGTTACTGTGAAACATCCTCATGGAGTTGAGGTTTAATCCAGTTGCGTTTACTGAATGTATCGTTGGAGATAGTTGGATAGTACATCTTTACATCATACATCTTTATTCAAAAATAAAAATCTGTGTGTATGGAAAATCAGCTGGTAACTTAGACTGACTTGCTTGACACCATTAAATTTCTTACTTGTAACAGTACATTCTATACTCAAGTCTCTTAAATTAATTATCTGAGCTTAAAAAAACCATACCAAATCTACTAAGGACAGGAATGCTGTGTTTAAAAGTAATTTTTTTTTTTCTTCTTAATTTATTTTGTCTCATGTTTTAAATTTAGCATGGTAAAAGATTTCTCTGACACTAAGGGAGTAAGTGACACAGTCTAGCTGCGGGCATCTAGGCTTGATAGAGGATCTAGTTAGCAAAATGAAGGCCTTTTTCCAATTTATTGAAATATTTTGGTTGGCTAATAAAGCTAGACTTGCTCTACTAGTTATAAATACGAAAATGATTTTCTTCTCATAGATAAATATTTTCTGGACAGAAACTTCAATTAAAGCTAAGCAAGAGCCCCTGTTCATATTTGATTTCCACTGTCCTAAGCATAGGCAAATACATACTAACATCCCAGGTCCGATTAAACAACACCATGCAGATTATATCACTCATTCTTTTTCTTGTGCTTGAGTATAAATTTTTATTTGTTTTTCATACATTGCTCCCAGCTCAGATGCTGAAACATGTTTCACTGTTGAATACAAATCTTGCCATGATTCTAGATGCACTCTTCAGTGACTGGAACTTAAGAACCAAAATAACTGCTAGGAACAAATTGGAATTAATTGTAAAAGTTTGAGTGATGTAATGCAAGGGATTAAAATAAAAGTGTATATCATAAAAATGTAAGTGTATATCACAAATGGATTTATGTAATATGTTGGGTTTTTTTCAGGGCCTTTTGACAACAGGAGTAGAATTTGAATCTCTTCCTGCAGCTCTTTCTCTGCCTGCAGAATCTGGTCTCTATCCAGTAACTCTTGTTGGTGTTCCTCAAACTACTGGACAGATCACTGTCAATGGTAAGGGGGATGTCTCTAGTCAATCTTTTCCTAGCAAAGCAACCACGTGTTTTACATGTCTCTGGATTAAATAAGTTTGTATGCCACATTTATATTTGCCACTCTGAATTCTCCTAAGTAAAATTAAAACACAACAGAACAAGAAATCTGTTTTCTATACTACACTTGATAAAAAAACATAACCTGGAAAATTGCTTGGTTGTTAACAGCAGCAATGAACACATATTGTAAATATCTCACAAATGAGAGGAAAAGGATAATGAATTCAAACTCCCCTTTATTAACACTTTGATTTAGAAGGCTTCTGAGGGGGTTTACTTGAACTTTTTCATGACAATGCTGAAGATAATCTTGTTCATTTTTCTTAATCAGTTGTGTTCATGTAAGATCACAGAAATTTTTGCAAATAGCTTCTGTAGAAATAATGTGGCCAATGTTTGTAGCCTGTTGCAGTCGAGATATCTTTTCATTAATAAGCCTAAATAAAATTGTGTTTGTAGTATATAAAGAGGATTAAATACCCTTTGTAGAAGATGAGCAGATCAGTCTCCTAGCAAAGGAAGTGTATGTGAAGATGACAGATTCAACAAGTAGTCGGTCTGAATCATCTTACCAGCACACAGTTTTAGATACGTGTTCCTGGAACACAGAGTTAGAGGAAAAGACCCATTTTAATAAAGGTCAACACCATAAGAAGCTGGCTTTGAACTTGAAGAAACTCTGTTTTCACCGAGTTTTTCTTGTGCTTTTCTGTCTGCTCATAAAAAAATTAATTTGATTATTTTTCTCTAGAAACTATTTCATTAAATAACAGAATAGCATCAAAACATTCAGAACATTTGTGCTGTAGTTGTCTGCTTTTAGTTTTGCATACTTAAAACACACTGCAAGTAGGAGTTGATTTCTGTACTCCGCAGCTGTTCAGTGTATCAAATTGTCCTTCAGATCCACTTGTATATCCTATGGAATCACAGAAGGGTAAGGGTTGGAAGGGACCTCTAAAGATTGATTCCAACCCCCCTGCCAGAACAGGGTCACCTAGATCAGGTCACACAGGAACGCGTCCAGGTGGGGTTTGAATGTCTCCAGAGGAGACTCCACAACCTCCCTGGGCAGCCTGTTCCAGGCTCTGTTGCCCTCACCATGAAAAGTTCCTCCTTATGTTTCCATGGAACGCCGCATGCTCCAGCTTGTACCCGCTGCCCCTTGTCCTGTCGCTGGACGTCACTGAGCAGAGCCTGGCTTCATCCTCCTGACGCTCACCCTGTACACATTTATGAACATTGATTAGTCTCGTCTTCTCCAAGCTAAAGAGACCCAGTTCCCTCGACCTTTCCTCTTAAGGGAGATGTTCCCCTCCCTTGATCTTCCCTGTGGCTCTGTGCTGGACTCTTTACAGCAGTTCCCTGCCCTTCTTGAACTGAGGGGCCCAGAACTGGACACAATATTCCAGATGAAATATTTCCTATTGCCAGGTAAGGAATCAGTGTAGAGGTACTTTATGACTAAACTGAACTTTCTGAGGATCAGCTATGGATTTTTCTGGCAGCTGTCTCAGTGTATAGACATGTATGCATATATAATGGATTTGGTTTGTTTTTTTTTCCTAATTAATTTCCTTTAGGAATCTTTTTTACTTAGCTTCTGGATACAATTGAGTCTCTTTCCTATAAACACTTTTTGAGGAAATAGGGAACTGTCAACTATGATGAAAGGTTAAGAAGTTTTATGTGCACCAGTGAATTAGGTGATCTGGTATAAAATTCTGGTCTGTTCACCTCCATCCCTGGAAAAGTGATGGATCAGCTCATTCTGGAGATGGCATCTCAGCACACAGAAGATAAGAAGGTTATCAAGAGTAGCCAGCATGCATTGCTCTCTACAGCTACCTGAAGGCAGGTTGGAGTGAGGTGGGTGTTGGTCTCTTCTCCCAGGTAACAAGTGATAGGACAAGAGGCAATGGGCTGAAGTTGTGCCAGAGGAGGTTTAGGTCGGATATGAGGAAAAATGTCTTTGCTGAGAGAGTGGTGAGGCCTTGGAACAGGCTGCTCAGGGAGGGGGTGGAATCACCATCACTGGAGGTGTTCAAAAAACATCCAGATGTGGCACTTCAGGACATGGTTTACTGGTACTGATAATGTTTAGTAGACAGTTGGACTTAATGATGTCAGAGGTCATTTCCAACCTTAATAATTCAGTGATTCTATGATTTCCTAAGGGGAAGTCATGTCTGACTAATCTGTTAGCCTTCTGTGATGGTGTAATTGAATGAGTAGATGCAGGGAGAGCAGTGGATGCTGTCTACCTTGACTTCAGCAAGGCTTTTGACACTGTCTCCCATAACATTCTTGTGGATAAGCCAAGAAAGTGTGGGTTAGAAGAGGGGATGGTGAGATGGGTTGAGAAGTGGCTTAACAATAGAGCTCAGCAGATTGTGATCAGTTGCACAAAGTCCGGTTGGTGACCTGTAACTCATGGTTGTGCACCAGGGGTTAGTACTGGGTCCAGTCTTATTCATCATCTTCATCAGTGACCTGGAATCAAATGAAGTTCAACAAAGGCAAGTGTAGGGAGGCAACCTGGGGAGGACTAACACCATATACCAGTATAGGTTAGGGGTTACTCTGCTGGAAAGCAGCCCCATGGAGAAGGACCCTGGAGTCCTAGTGGACAATAAGTTCTCCATGGAACAGCAATGTGCCCTTGTGACCAGGAAGGCCAATGGGATCCCGGGGTACATAAAGAAGACTGTGGACAGCAGGTCAAGGAAGGTTCTCCATTCCATCTACTCTACCCTAATGAGACCCTCATCTGCAGTATTGTGTCCAGCGCTGGGCTTCCCAGTTGAAGAGGGACAGGGAAATACTGGAGAGAGTCCAAGAGAGGCTACAAAGAGGATGAAGGGATGAAGGGACTGGAACATCTCCCTCCAGAGAGCCCTGGGGCTGTTTAGCCTGGAGAAGGGAAGCCTGAGAAGGGATCTCATTAATGTTTACAAATATCTGAAGGGTGGGTGTCAAGTAGAAGGGGACAGTCTCTTTTCAGTGATGCTCTCTAATAGGATGAGAGGCAATGGTAACAAGCTGGAACCCAGAAACTTCCACCTCATCATAAGGAGAAACTTTTCCACAGTGAGGGTGACAGAGCCTGGACCAGGCTGCCCAGAGAGGTTGTGGAGTCTCCTTCTCTGGAGACTTTCAAGACCCACCTGGATCTGTTCCTGTGTGGCCTGCCGTGGCTGTTCCTGCGCTGGCAGGGGGGTTGGACTCTACAATCTCCAGAGGTGCCTTCTAACCCCTGCAATTCTATGAGTCTATACTAGGACTTGTGGCGTTGCTCTTGTAAAGGATTCTACAAAACTTACTACAATGCATTGTAGAAATCCCGGACTCTTTAATTGTTTTAAATTTTGTTTTATATGCCAGAGATACAAGGCAGACGTATGTGTTGTTTGGACGTTGTCATGTAGTTACAAATGTTATTTAAGAGGGTTGAAAATATTTTATATATTTTGTGTTTTGAGAAGATTCTCCTCTAGAGAATACCATGGTTTTGGTAGCAGAAATATTTTCAAGATTGGACTAGTAAGCTTAGGACTTTTATACTTTTCAGAAAAAAAAAAAGAAAAATTCACAACATACTGGTGTTTTTTTCTAAAAAATCAGGTTACCATACTTCAGTTTTTGGAGTCTTCAGTGATTGCCTCCTGGACAATCTTCCAGGACTGAAGACCAATGGCTGTACAGTTGAAGTCATTCCAGCTTTGCCAAGGCTTCAGATCAGCACCTCCCTTCCAAGGTGAGAAATGGAATTAAATGATGATTTTATTTGGTCATCTTTAAGCATTAGTCACATGCTGAATAGAAACTCCCACATCTGAGGATGTAATCAGTGCTTTAGTAAAATAAGACACAAACTATATCTGTTCTTATTTATTTAAAATATAAATCTCAATTTTTTGTTTTGAAACCTTTGAATTTCATAGAAAATATATTGTGATTTAATGAAGAGGGAGCATAATACTTATTCATTATTGAAGTCATACTTCTAAAAGAATGGATCATTTAAAGACAAAATATTCGTATAATCTTGATGTAAAGCGATAGCCCATGGTGTAGTGTAGTTTGGAAAAGGTGCTTCTGGAGGTCATCTGTCCTGGGATCTTCCTCAAAGCAGGGCCAGCTTTGACAAATGATATAACTTAAATGTTAGATCAGGTTCCTCAGGGCATCATCTAGTTAAAGTTTCAATTATCACCATGGGTGGTGTTTCCATCACCTTCCTTGGGAAATCAGTTCCAATGTCTGACCACACTCACAAGAATAAAAATCTCTCTCTCTTCTGTGTTTTTCAAACTGACCAAACCCAGCTGATTGAACCCATCCTCCTCCTATGCCATGTGCCGTAGCCTCCTAATCATTTTGATAACCCCTCTGCTGGACTTGCTTCAGTCCGTCAGTATTTCCATTGTTCAGGAGGGCCACAAGCTTGATACCATACTAGAGAAGCAAGGTATTTAAGAGGTACAGGAAGAATCAACTAAAATAACCTCCTTATACACTCACCAAAAAGGACACAGTAGCAGTTTGTTTTTTTTGTGGGGTTATGGGGCTGCTTTTTTTTTTTTCCCATGAAGCGCATGGTTGACTAATTCCACAATATGAGAGAGAGCTGATAAAACACCGATTCAGTTCAATTTTGGGAACGTTTCAAGAGCGTGCACTAAGCTGCACATTGATCGCTGTATTTTTGCATCTCGCCTTCCATCTACTGTTTTGCAAATAATTGTAAAAGTACAGAGTTTCAGTTTTCTTTCTTCCTTTTTTTTTTTTCCTTTTCATAATATTCCTTTTAGCTATGAATCTGGAAACAGCCTCTTGTTACCTGCTGCCCTGATTGCTCCTGCACTGCAGGGATTGTTCTATTGATTTGAAAGATCTCGGCTCCATTTATGATCCTTAGTAGGGTGATGACACAGAGATCTATATGTGTGCACATATATGTAATTTTTTTGTGTTGTTCAGTACGGTTCACGTAGTAAAACAAAGGAACCAGTTTGGTTCTAATTCTTCCATATTGAATTCTACTTTTCTAATGTGGAATGGGTGGTATTGATGGCATTGTATTACAAAGAGATAAGTCATATCCTGATGAAGACAGCAAAATAAAAAAAACACTGCAATTGAGCTATATGTTGGCAAATTCCCTGTAACAGTTCTGCTAGATATGGAGTCTCTGTGATATAGCTGTAATCAAAATTAATATTGGGTAGGCAAAGTTATGAATATATTCAAGACCATGCTGAGTTTGAAATGCAGAGGGAATTGCAAGTACTCTTAAATGAACATAATATCTACTCTCTTTGGGTATGGGCTCAGCTGAAATTGTGGAATGCTAACAAGATTTTCTTCATATATATGTGTGGTTTTTCTTTTTCATTGGTGTTAAATTTACTTTCAACTTACTTTACATCTTCGGATGCTTTAGTTTCTGTACCCAGTCTCAGTTCCTGTAACATCCTGGGAATTCAGATGCACTTCTGGCTTCTTTGCAGTATGGCAGAGAGGTCCCCTGTTCCTCATCACTACTTCCACCTCCCAGCCATTCTGATGGCAGCAAATCAGCTCATGTGACTTCTGTCATTTCTGTTTTATCCTTTGGGCTCTCCCAGGTGTGATGCACTTTTAAAAGACGTGGTGAAGAACTGAAAGATAGAACACTCTTCATTTACAGACAGCAGGATAAAATCTGAATCCAGTTTCTCTCCTTGTATCTTGCCAATTTGCTTTACATTTCCACTTCCTTTGATGCCCATCACCACATTAGCTTTTATAGCTACTTCTGGAGCTGAGCTGATGTTTCTTAGTTTTTCACTAAACTGATATATTTTTGAAGTATTTGAGATAATCTTATACTGTATTTATTGCCTTCTTTGTGGGTGAGACTGTAGGGCAAGGTTTGTTTGAAAAGTCAAAGATACAAAACTCTCTTTCATTTCCTCAAAAGCTGATTACTCTAATAGTAATTTGGGGGTGATAGTCATATCCAGTAGTCATTACCAAGAATAATTCCAGGCCCTTCTAGGCACACCATAATGTCTTTTCAGAACTGAAAAAGATTTTTATTGATTTGTGTTATGGAAGGTCAGCTTAATAAGCTCAATTTAGCAGAAGCTGTAATAGAATCATAGAATCATTTAGGTTGGAAAAGATCCTTAAGATCATCAAGTCCAACCATTAACCCAGCACTGCCAAGTTCACCACTAAACCATGTCCCCCAGTGCCACATCTACATGTCCCTTAAATACCTTCAGGGATGGTGATTCAACCACTTTCCTGGGCAGCCTGTTCCATGGCTTGACAACCCTCTCAGGGAAGAAGTTGTTCCTAATACCACACCTAAACATTCCCTGGTGCAAATTGGGTTCTTTTTCTCTCAGCCTGTTGCTTGTTACTTGTGAGAACAAAGTGACCCCACGTCACTACAGCCTCCGTTCAGGTAGTTGTAGAGAGTGAGACAGTCTCCCCTCAGCCTCCTTTTCTCCAGGCTAAACAACCCCAGTTCCCTCACCTTCTCTTCACAGGACTTGTTCTTTAGATCCCTCACCAGCTTCATTATTGTTCTTTGGACTCACTTCAGCCCCACAATGTCCTTCTTACAGTGAGAGACCCAAACTTGAGCCCAGGATTCCAGGTGTCGTGCACCAGTGCTGACTCCAGAGGACAATCCCTTCTCCAGTCCTGCTGGCCACACTATTTCTGACACAAGCCAGGATGCTGTTGGCCTTCTTGGCCACCTGGGCACACTGCTGGCTCATATCCAGTCAGCTATTGACCAGCACCCCCAGGTCCTTTTCTATCAGGCAATTTCCAGCCACTTCTCCCCAAGTCTGTGGTGTTTCATGGCCCATGAATCCAGCCTGTCCAGAGCCTCCCCACCCTCAAGCACATCAACACCTGCCCAGTTTAGCGGTGCCTGCAAACCTACTGAGGCTTCCCTCATGAAGCTTCTCGTGGGTTGAAAATGATGGTTGTTAGTACATATTTATATATATTTGTGCATAAATATGTACGTGTTATATACATAGTGTATATATACATGTCACACTACTGAGTAAAGCAATCCTAATGGGAAAGTAAGAAAATTGAGGGAAGAAAATGATATATTTATAAATAAAATCAGGGAAGACTTCTCCTATGGAAAAATATCAGTCATTTCCACAAGAACCAGAAAGGGTTCCCATCCAGGGAGGTGTTTAAAAGCCATATATATGTGGTGCTTGGGCATATGACTTGGTGGTGGACTCGATGATCTTAAACGTCTTTTCCAATGTTGATGATCCTATGAAAGGAAATGCTTGATACTCATTTAAATAAATTGTTATGTTTCTGAAACTTCCTATAGCCGTGCATTTTCTCTAGCACATATAACTCAAAGAATAATTTTTATTTCATCTTTAAGCTATTTTAAAAATATAGTAAGTATATCTTGCCTCATATTTCAGATACTGTTTATGATCCCCTAAGAAAACAATTTCTGGGTGAACAGCTGAATAAAACAATTAGTGCTGCTTCTCTGTCATGAAAGATGTTTCTATCTTCAGAAACGTGGAGTTTGGAAATGTGTAATGATGTATGAGTACGTATCCTTGCTTGTGAGGACAAAGGTTTTATCTCTTTTGAAGCGGTTTCTTCTACCAGCTGACTTTATTTTCACTTTTATAGTTTCTATGGGCTGATCAGAGCACAATGTAGACTTCAGGATCTTGCAGAGGACTCTCACCCCGGTTTCTGCTATGTAGTGCTTTTTTATTATTATTTATTTTTATTTTTATTATTATTTTTTACGTTGAGCTTTTGGTACTCTTTGTTACTCAACCCTCGAACTCAAGCACTTGGTAGATGGGATACTGCTTTTATCAAGTTTGCTCATTCTGATGACCTGCTCATACCCCCCCCCCCCGCAATTTTTACCAAGTTTTCACAGTTAGGAATAATTTTTTTTATATTGTTTGAAATCTGACTTTTCTTATGCATAAGATATTAACATGTGTCCTCAATGGGTGTAAAAACTGACTCCCTTTTAAATGAGAATGAAAAATGGTATCTAATATCTTCAAGACTGCAGAGCAGTAGTCTCTGAGTCTACAAAGAATAGCTAATAGAACATAGCAACTTGGACAGGCTGTTAACATTTTTATCATAATATTTTCTCTCAATGTCATATTTTTAGGTCTGCTCATACACTTCAGCCTTCTTCAGGGGATGAAATCTCCACTAATGTGTCAGTCCAGCTTTACAATGGAGAGACCCAACAGCTTATTATTAAGTTAGAAAATATCGGAACAGAACCACTGGAGAAACTAGAGGTCACAGCGAAAATGGTCAACACTAAGGGTTTGTATGCTGATTTCTACTTAGAAATAATAAGGATCACTTTTTCTCTGGTAAAACACTAGTTGTGTTACACTTCCTCTAGGTCAGTTAAGAGGAAATATCATAATCCTCGTTAAGGAACTGGAATCGTTCAGCTTGATTTTATTGTAGAAATACAGAAATGAAAGAGAATGTAGAAAGAAAATGAAAGAAATTGTAAACCCATCTGTGTGTCAAAGGATAATCTGCTTTTTGGAAATCTAGATTTCATTTTAATGTTACTTGGAAAAAAATATCCCGAGGCAATAACTAATAAAAAGCAAGAATCTTGCGTCTAAATTATTTTCTCCTTATGTGTAGATACACCAATTAGTTAATTAAATTACCATTAGCAGCAATGTAGTCCTGCTTGAGAGAGTGGAAGTGAAGAAGCCTGCTTCTATCTCACTTAGTGAGCAGTAAGAAAAAAATGTGATAAAAGACTTCAAAATCCAAGGCAATAAATGAAATAAACTATTATGCGTTAAAAGAATAATTCAAGGTATGGATGTATATGTATACAATACATCTTCTGCCTCCACTCTTAAAATACTATGTACATATTGGTATTAGAAAGCAGTCTGATAGGTGAATCTTGCTTTCGTTTTTGTTTTTTTGCTTGTGATTTTATTTTTTTTTTCACAGAGTATCCGCTTCTCTGCAGCCTGAGAGAATAGGAGTTGCCAATCATCTAAAAATAGATTTTCTGTCTGAGACTTGTTACTGAGAATAATTTTATAAACTGAAAAGTATGATGACTTACTGTTCTTATTTCAGTAGCTCTACTACGCTAGGTGCTGTACGTATGTTATGTATGGAAAGACCCAATACAGCACACAACTCAACCATTTAAGTTTATGTAATGAAGTATATTAAATGGTGGAATATGCGGGCCTCTGAATCAGATCTTAATCAGACTCTTAGTATATAATATTACACAGTTAATTAGTTCAGAATTTTCAAAGAGTCTTGTCAACTTAAAAATATCATCTCTGAGTTCCAGCTTTTGTTAAAGACAATGAGGGGGGGGGGAAAGGAAAAAAGTTGATACCCTCAGCTATGAGTTCAGTAAAAAAGTTCAATTTTATTTCATCCATCCCTTTCTTTCTCTGTAGAAGATGTTTATGATGAAGCCTCTTGTACATTTGACAGTCTTAGATGTTATTAGGCATGATAGTAATTGTCTTTATCAGAAAAAGGAAAATTTCTGATGAGCAAATGATAAATCTGCATACTCAAAAAATGCAACACTTAGAGCAACATTTGGGCAAAATCGAAATGAGAGTGAGTTTTGAGAGGCACCAAATGATTTTTGTTCTGAGAGTTTGAGAACCTTGCCATCAGAATCACAGAATTGTACCATTCTGTGTGGTCAAGGACCTGTGGAACCTTCTTTTGAAAGCAGAACTTCAGATTAGGTTTTCACGGGCCCTGTCAAGCAGAATCTGCAGGTTCTTGTATTGTGGCACAGAACAAAATGCACCCCTGTATTTGGAATTGTGTGCTCGAGGTGAGCCATATTATTGGAGGAAAATACAGAAATAACCACAACTTCTTACATGACTGTGCTGTGGAAATGACATAAAACGCTGCTAAACACTATCCGTGGCAAAGGAACTAATGGGCCATATCAAGCATGTAACAATTATTTTATTTCAGATGAGATTGCATGTAGGCCTTGCAAAGGGTGGACCTTTGCCTTTTTTAACAAACTCTATTCCATTTTACTTATTGTTGTAAATTGCTGTAAATGTATATGTATGGACTCATGGGACTCTGGTGATCAACAGAGATCTGAAATTTCTGTTATCAGCAGCTCAGTTTGATCAGTGAATAACACAAGTATGGAAATAACGTGGATATGGCATTAAACCATCTTTAATAGCAACACAAAGTCTTGGTACATTCAGCTAGGAGTTCAGTAGCACTCTTACTTTATTTCATCCATCATTTTCTTTCTCTATAGAAGATGTTTATGATGAAGCTCTTTGTGCATTTGACAGTCTCTTAGATGTTATTAAGCATGATAATAATATGCATGACAATCATATCATGTTGAGAGCATATGCAGATGCCTGTGAACGATCTGTAGTGCATTGAGAAGTTGTCTCTTGGATGCTCTTTACCTGCGCAGCTGAAATGTGCCTGTGATTGAAAATGCTCAAGGTCTCTTTGAAAGCTGTTAGGCATCTGCCATGGCCACAACTTGCCTGTCAACTTGGGAGCCCATGAGAAGTTGTTGCCCAATTTTGGCCAAATAGAAAGAGCTTTCAATCATCCTTCATTTCACCTGGTTTGCTTTAGTTCTTTTGGTCCTGGCAGTCGCTCATAAATCTTTTGCAGTTGCTGCATGCCTACCTGTCTGACTTCCATTTCCTTCTGTTTCTGGGGCTACAACGTTTAGCACAAAGATGAATGGTGTAAATGGCAAACGTTCTCTTTTTTTTTTTTTTTCCTTGAAATTACTGGATGGGATTAGCTTTTGCAGTGCAGTGACCTGACCTTCGTTATGTTGGCTATAGCCAGTCACTTTTCTAGAGGAAGCCCACTTTTCTGGTGTTTTTTCCAATGGTGTCTTGTTAATGACAACCTCTGGAGATCAGGTTTTCCAATGCCTTCCATTACTTCCTCTGTTCTGTTTGTGTCAGGTGCTGCTCTTTAGCTTTTCCACCCTGGCCCTCAGACAATCAGAAATTTTAGCTCACCCTTTGCAGTTCATAAAGAACATCACAGGGTTTTCGAGTCCTTTAGCAGCCCCGTGTTATGGAACAGATCCTGTGGCAAATCTGCAAAGGGGACTTGTCACGCTGCCACAATAAACATGTCTGTCACATCTTTTAACGTCTCATTGCACCATTCTGTCTACTGGGCTGTGGTAGCTGTAGGTTGGACATGACATGTATACTATCTAGGTCAACTCGGTGTCACCTTGCATTGTCCCTCATCAGGTCAGATAGTCTAATACTGTTTTTAGAATGATGGCGTGCAAAGAGAGATGCCTTTCCATGCTTTGTCTGCTCTGCTTGTCAGCAGCTTGTTATGAAGGGGTACACTCTAAAAGCTTGGATGACCCAACTATTTGATCCACTCAAAGGGAAATTTAAAACTCCTCTTTTCAAACTTGAAGCACTAAGAAGAGCGTGGCAGGTGTTCTTACCAGCCTCACAGGTTATTAGGTCTGGTGGTGGAGCACTGGCTGCACACAGTGAATGAACTTCAATGATGAAGCAAAACCTTGCTGATCTTTCTTAGAAGTGACTGACCTCTGGAATTTAAACGGAGAGAAATAAATTCACCTGTCTAGCTGTATTCTTCCTATGGTCTTTGAACACCTCTGTCTGTGGTCTCAGCTGTTCAGCTGTGCTAGACCACAAATGAAAAATCTAATCTAAGGTTCAAGTAGCCCATTTTAATAACTGTGAACATCCTGGAATAGACCTTTTTACCACTTTTTCCTGAAAAGAACTTTAAAGTCTTTCAGACTGGAGTTATGCTCCATAGAGAGTTGTGCATGCTGGCAGGCTGTTCTCCAGTTAGTTCAACTGTCCTTGTGAAGAGGGGACAACAGGGAGCATTGGTAATCCAGCCCCAGTCTAGCTGCCCTGGTTTTACTGTCTGGGTCGCTCACCTCAAGTCTCTTCCTTTCTGCCCACATCGGCTGAACGAGATCATCAATATGTATGATTATTAGTAACAACTTTTTCCACTCATAGGGTAAATGTTAAATGGTTTGTGGGTTTTAGGGCATTTTTCTTCCTCCTTTTAAGGATACTTGCTAATTGCCTGGAGGAAGATCTGCTAGATACATTTACATTGTAAAGAACATAACAAGTACTGCAAGTTCATTTCTGTCTACCAGGTCTGAATGAAAAAAAATCTGGATTGTCTCCTCAGTTTGAAAGAGGCTTTTTCTCCTCTGTCTCAGATGACAGTTAATAATAATATTGCCACACGACCTATGAGCTGATGAGCTATTAGTGCATTTAACCCTGTAATTCTGGTGTGCACACCCCACAATTCCTCATTTTTAAAAAGGGGGACGGATACTCTGCAGTGCTAAATAAGCAACTTTCTTTTTTACAAGAATTTCATGCACTTGAAGTTGACATGCATGGATGCCAATGCCTATGCATTTAGAACTGATAGTTGTTTTGAGGTCCTCTGTATTCTGCTAGGAATCTATACTCCAGCTTGTGAGGCATCAAGAATCAGAAGTGTGGATACCACAGGAGGCTGGAGAGCTTTGTTACCTTGAAGCACAGCAGACTTACGTCTTCAGGTGTCTGATCATACTTGCATTTAATGTACCTTTGTGTGTGTTGAATTCACAGATGTTGGAGTTCTCTGGTCTCATCCTTCTGTTCTAGTTGGAGAAGAGGAGGCTGAGGGGAGACTATATTGCTCTCTACAACTGCCTGAAAGGAGGTTGGAGCGCAGGGGCGGGCAGCCTCTTCTCCCTGGTGATGTGTGACAGGAACAGAGGGAATAGGCTGCAAGCTGCACTAGGGGAGGCTTAGGCTGGGTATTAGGAAACATTTCTTCACTGAGAAGGTTATCAAACATGGGAATGGTCTGCCCAGGGCAGTGGTGGAGTCACCATCCTTGGAGACATTTAAATGACATGTGGACCTGGCGCTCAGGGACAGGGTTTAGTGGTGAGACTGCAGTGTTGGGTTGAAGGTTGGACTGAATGATCTTGAATGTCTCTTCCAACTAAACACATTCTGTGATTCTGTGAAACTGCTCTTGCATTTATATTTCCTTTCAACTACTCATCTTGAGAAGCAGCAGTTGGTTTGGTTATGTCCTGCCCAGACTTCACCTTTCAGCTGTAGTCAGTTACGTTTTTTCTGCCTTTTATTTTTTTCCTTTTTGTCCTTACTTTTAAAGTTTTTCACCTGGTTTTACAAATGTTTTAATTAAATTGTGGTGTTGCTAGTGTCTCACTGGGCCTCCAGATTGACCTGCATCTTTTTATCTTCCACTGCTATTGGTGTGGGTTTTGGTTTTGTGGTTGTGGTGTTTTGTTTTGTTTTGTTTTTTTTTTTTTTATTATTATTTGTTTTTTATTGTCTTGTTTTTTTGTGGTTGATTTTGTTTTGTTTTGTTTGTCCAAATCTGTGTTTGTCAGGAATCCACAACTGTGCTCAGAACGTTATTCACGTATATACAGTTTCTCTGATGCTTTAAGTTCAGTTTGTGATTTTGAAGCGCTCTACAGATCATAATGCTGTAGTTAACAGGATTCAGTCACATCCTGTCCCATTCTTCCACAGAAAGACACGTAAGAATTAGAGAAATATCCCCCTACATGACCATGATGATGGCCCATCTAGCTTGGCAGTCGCAGGACATTAGGGGATGCTGCATGAGGAGAGCATGCAAGTCTCACCACTGATTTGGTGTTTCTGCTGTGCCTACTCAGCATCCGTAGTTGCTTTATATACATAGTCCCTTTTAAGTAGCCCTTTGTGGACTTGCCCATGAATTTGCCTACCCCATTCTGAAGCTGCTGGTCCTGCTTGCCTCTGCAGCCTCCTGTAGCAACAGATGGCAGAAGTTCACTGCCAGACGGGTAGAGAAGTGCTGTATCCATTTTAGTCTGATCTCCTACTAGCTTTATCAAGTTGTTCCCAGTTCTTTTGCCAAGGAATTTAGTGAGCAACAGTTTTGCTCTCACTTTATCTGCCATCTTTGTAAGTTTTGTAACCTTTTTTTTGTTTGTCCTGTTCTTTTTCTGTTGCTGCTCACTAAGCTGGTGATTCCGTGGTGATTCTGTAAGTCAGTGGTGGCTAGAGTTTCTGTCTGGAGTTGTAATTGCAACTTCCAAGTTCAACATACCAGGCATAGCTTGCTTGTTCCCCCCCATCTGGTTGTATTATTTTAACTTTCCATATGCTGAAGTCCACTTCATTGCCTACTCACTTGATTTCATGAGGTCCTTTTGAGTTGAGTTGACTACTTCCATGAATAATTTTGAAATACAGTCAAAATAAACTCCCTGGTGATGATCTGATCAAGTGGTAATTTCCAGAACAATTTAATGCTGATAAGCTTAAACATTGTTATTGAAAGAAATGTCTTTGTCTACACTGTTGTACTATAAAGCATTTTATGAAGAGAAGGAAATAAATTAAACTCTTGGTAGCCCATAAATCTACATGTTTGTAGTCTATGCAGTTGAGATGTTAGTGTTCAGATATTCCAAATACTAAATACAAACTGCTGGTCTAACTTGAATTTGCTCCTTTTTAAGTTAAGTAATTCTGAAATTCATGATTTTATGTCTTGCTTTGTTCACTGGTTATCATAAAAGCAAATAATCTAAAGAAAAGCAATAGCAGTCTTAATACATATTATTCTAGACAATAGCATGACTTTGTGACTGTGGGAAGGAACACTATGACTTCTTATAATGATTTTAATAGCCATGTAACATTAACCAAACAAAGAGATAAATTATTTCAGTAAAGAGTTTTATAGATGTGCTCACATTAAAATAAACCATAGCAAAAAGCCAGATTTACCTGGGAGTTTAAGATTGAAAAGAAGCGAGGAATTGAGGTGATGTCAAATGACTTGTTTTTCTATCAGGTTTCTCTATCCAAAATGCCAGTGTGGTTTTTTTAAAATTTTATTATTTTTTTGGCAGTCCTTAAAATCTGTTGGGAGTTAGACTGCACGAGGGTAACCCAGAGTTAGATTGTGTGGAACCTGTTCTAGGATATTATTATGATTTTAGTGTTTTAGTATCCAGTAAAATGATGAAACGTTACTAATTTAAGCTCTTGACTAACAGTGGCTTGTAACTTCAGTTGTTTCTTAAATGCAGATTTTGGACTTGAGAAACAACTGAATGCAGACATGCCCCAAGTAAGGCTCTGTCCCATGGTTTGAAGCCCCATGCCATAGTAAAATTCACTGTTGTAATGATTACTGAGCAAGGTGAAGAAAACATTATTAAGCTATAAACCAGTGTGAAATAAATATAAACAATATTTTCCTCTACAGCTTAACTTTTAGCTTGAGCATTTAAACCGTGTCTTGTAATTACAAGTGTTAAATTAGTATCTGCAAAGGGCTCTTTTCACTTCGGAAGTCATCACTGATAATATTGTCAAATAAATCTAATACTTAATGAAAATACATTTTGAAGACAGTTTATTAATTAAACTGAAGATGCACTCTAATGCTTGGGATATGGCAGTCATCTTTGCTTACACGAGGGAAAAAAATCCCTTTAGCATATTAAATTTTTATTTATCAGGAAAAGGGTGTAGAGATTGTTGTACTTGAGCTATTTTTCTTGATAATAGAATCAGAACAGTGATATGGTTATAGCTAAATCATTAGATGAAGGTGAAGGTGACTTTAGGGAAACAATTATTAGCTGGAGTTTTTATTTTTACCTCATCTTTGTTGTTCTACAGAAGTCTATAATATTGATTTCATGTGGAAAGACAGAAGACAACAATTGATGGTCTGTGAGAAAAATACATCTCGGGCAAAGCAGTTATTGTTTAGCTAGAAGTTAATGGAAAAATATTTTTTTCCTTTCCTATATGCAGTTGCTTCTGTGCAAATCCAACAGTCCGGATTTCTAATTGCCTCTTACTGAAATTCTAATCACTTTTTTTGAAAGAGCCTTAATTCTAGATTGTAGTTGTTGAGACAGTCTTGCCACCCTGTTTTCTCACACGTTGATCTTAGATGCTGGTTTTAGAAAGGCTCTGAAATGCCAGTACACCAACTCGCTCTTCTATAGAGTAGCCTCATATGAAGTAGAGATGAATGCTGTGATTTTCAGTGGTCCCTGTGTTCTGCAAAGAAGTTCTCAAATGGTGTCTAAATGAGCCTGTAGAAGAATTCTTCAGTGTACTTTGGAGGTAGTATGCAGTGCTACAATAAACAGATACATATTTATAGGATTCTCCCAGTCTAACAATCTTGTTTATGTATTGATAGTTTTTTCTACAATGTTTAGCATTTTATGGTCTTGTATTTATTAATGAATTTATGGATGTGGTGGATTCACCCCTGCAGAACTGAAGCCCCCATCCAGTTGCTCTCCCTCTTTCCATCGTCTCCCCCAGTGGCGTGGAGAATTGAATTGGAAGGGCAATAGTGAGAAAACTTTTAGGTAAAGATAAAGATTGTTTAAAAAGCAAAGGAAATAGGAATAAAAAAACCCAATAAAGTGAAATTTTACAACCTGGAATACCCCTTTGATCAGTCTGGCTCAGCTCTCCTGCTTGTGTTGCTTTCTAGCTTCTTGTCCACTGCTGACCTACAGAGTGGGAAAAGAGAAAGTTCCGATGCTGTGCAAGTGCTGTGCAGCAATAGCCAAGAAGGTGCTGTGATCTCAACAGTGTTTTAGTCACAAATCCCAAAATGCATCACCATCTAGGCTGCTATAAAGCAAATGAATTCCATCTTGTACAGTGAAGTGAAGCAAGGAGAGATTGATTTTCCCACCCCACTGCAGGGGTAGTTCATGAAGTGCTTGAAAGAAATCAGATATTAGCAAGTATTTCTTAGATACTAAACAGGCACAAGTTCCTTCCAGGAAGAAGTCACTGTGTTATTGTGCTATCCTAGTATGTAACAACCTTTCCTCTCATTCTAAAAAAAAATAATTTTATCTTTCATTAAGTTCATAAATACCAATTCTTAGATTGCTTCTGCTGAAGGTACTTCAATGTCCATGACTTTAGGTTCTGGCATACACTGGAACTTGAAATAACAGACAACTAACTCACCCTTCTTCCGGAAGTTGATTTAACTTCCTCGTTTTTTCATGTTACCTGGCAGAGGAGCTGATAATTACAGATCTCACATGGACTAGTGATAAATAATTTCTCAAACAAATATCTTAACATGAATTAATTCCATCCTTAATATTTGGGTCTTGCACACTTCCTGCTTCACAGGTCTTTATAAAAAAATGAAAGCCACTAGTCTTCCAGGCCTTCTCCTTTGTGTTTCAGAATTGCAACTGATTTGTTTTGGTGTAATATTTGGATGAAATGTTTTTTTGCATTCCTATGTCATTTTCCCGAGTTGGAGTCCATATGGTTCAAAGCTACGTGAACTTTTAGGTTCCCCTCACACTGTTTCTCAAGTATTCAAAGTGTGTATTTAATGTTGCCTACTGTGCAGCATTTTTCTTCTGGTAGTGTCTTCACTTAGAGTCATATTTTGAGTTTTGTGATCTGCATGCTCCAGATCGGTGGCAGTAACGTCTCTAATGTCTTTCCAATGTTTCATTCATTTTTAATGCCTTAATTCTGCATATTTTAGAATATGAACAGAAAACAACAGATCAGTTAATACTCTGTACAAGAATTCTAAATATAAACTTGCTTATCACAGTGGTTATGCTCATAAATTTTTTCTTTATTTTAATAGAGAAGCTGTATGGAGATTTCTTGAGTTGGAAGCTAGAAGACACCCTTTCCCAGTTTCCTCTCAAACCTGGAAAGATTGCAACGCTTACTGTAAACATTAAGGTGAAGCTGGACTTTTCATGCCAAGAAAATCTTCTGCAAGATCTCAGTGATGGTGAGTTTTTAATTCTTCCTTGCTTAGGAGGGTTTTATGTACTTTTGGGAAACACGTAATTGTTGTGCCATTCATTTTAAAAGACGTGATGTCAGTGTGTGTTTTCATATTTCTCTCTTCTAATGCAAAGGTGACTGTTCAGTGAAGTCTGTGGATTCAGGTCTGAGTTTTTCTGTCAACAAAATGGGCGTGATAGTCTGACCAAAATTTCCCACCCTGAGACCTTGCCCTGCTGGCTTTTTAAATCCTTGTCTTATCATAGAATGGTAGAGGTTGGAAGGGACCTCTGGAGATCAGCGAGTCCAACCCCCCTGCCAGAGCAGGGTCACCCAGGGCAGGCCACACAGG
>JANHFX010009098.1:7614-86144 GCA_027560015.1 Chloroceryle amazona
GGGGGGGGGGGGGGGGGGGGGGGGGGGAGCAAGACTCAAGATTGTATGTGGTGTAGAGATGTTTATGGAATCAGTCAAACTTGATATAAAATAATTATGGTGTTTTGACAGCTTGTTAATAACTTGCAACCATTGGAAGAAATGGAATTATGGCATTCTTGGTCCTTGATGGAACCATGGCATTTCTTTCAGATTGTAAAATTGAAGAAAAAATGTGAAAGCCATTAAAATAGTTGGACGTGGTGCCTGGGAAAAATGATGGGATGCTTAATTGAAAAAATGCTTCCTTCTGGTTGAAGTTCATTGCAGTTCAGTTCTGCCTGCTTCCCCGTATCCGTTATGGAGGAGGAAGAGGGATGATTTCCCCCAGAACCTGCCTGGGAGAGGGGTTTTGGGTGTCACTCAGTTCTTCATCTTATCTGTGAATGAAGTGGAAGGAAATCCTAGTGAGCATTAGACATGAGAGAAAAGTCTTGTCACCTGTAATGACTAAAATCCCCTGAAGTGTTGCCAGCGTGTACTTTAGGAATCATATAATTATATGATTATTGAAAGAGACATAAAAGACCTCATGGCAAAAACCTTAGAAAAGGGGAGGGAGGGAATCCGTATGCAAATGAAGATACACAGAATTTGCTGTATCTTTTTTTTCTTTTTCTAGTTATTTTTCAGTCCAAAGCTCAGTAATTGCTTTTATGGGGATTACTTAATAAAACTGGGGCATGCAAAGGAGGGAAAAATTGCTTATGCTGTGTCACAGAGCTGGCTTGCAATTCTACAGGCTTGGTGTAAAAATGGATTTTTAAAAGTAAGACTACAAAGTGGGTTTTCTGCTAACAGAAAACAGCTATTTGTTGTAATGTTATCCTACAATAAAAGTGTTTTGTGGTCTGGCGGTTAGCAGAGGGGTCCGGAAGTTCAGATAACGGGGTTTTCTTTCTGAGACTGCCACAAGTTTCCTGTCTGAGCTCTGGGCAAGTCATTGCTTCCTGTGTCACCTCGGCCACCGGTGCCCTTGCTTGGGTACCCGATGGGAGGCTGGACTTGCCACTCGGGGAAAATAGCGTCACCCCTCTGACTCTTTCAACTCTGGTACATGTAACTTGAAATGTGGGCTGTGTTTGTGCAGGCGGTGATGGGACAGCCTCAGGTGAAAGAGCCACGGCAGTGTTCCCTGTTTCGCCTTGTTACGAGGCGGGATGTGCTCGTCCGTGGTTGGATGCACAGCACGCTGCGGCACTGCTTGTGGCAGCTTGCTGGATGCTATAATGGGGAGTAAGTACGTGCATCGCTGTCTCTTGGCCTTGGCTGTCACTTTGGTAGCCTGCAGTTAAAGTGGAAATCTTCCTTCATGAACCACTAGTGAAATGTTTCCCCCCTGCCCCACCTCAGGGGGGAACCTCAGGTTGATGTGTGGTGTGTAGGTGTCTTTTGCATAGGATGTAGTGACCAGTGCAGTGCCACACTGAGTGTGCAACCCTCTGGGTACCGCTCCACATGTAAATTTTAGTATGAGTTTTTGGCCAAACTTTAGTTGTGTATTTTCTCTTAGAGCTAAAATACAGGCCTTGACTTAGGGATTGAATTCTCCCAGGCTTCATCAGCCCTTTACTGATGCTCTGGATTTCTAATCTGGCTTCTCCTAGAAGCACTCGTTCATGCATTTCGTAGGAAACTCCTCTAATGCAGAACAGACCCATATCTCAAAAGAGGTTTTGTTGCAAGATAGGTAAAAACCTCCTTCCTTATTTTCACAGACTGAAGGACTCAATGCATCAAAAAAACCAAACCAAATCAAACCCAACCCACAAACCCTCCATACTGCTACTAGGGTTGAGTTACTGAACATTTTGCAGGATCTCACCAGGAGAAAAGCATACCCTTTACTCTGATATTCTAGGCTGAAGTAGTAGGTTGAAATAGTACCAAGTTGTGATACGACTTTGTTGATGTGATTTTTAGCTGAAAATGACAATGACTTTCCAACCAGAGGGATTCTATAACTCGCCTGCTATCAGCTCATCCATCAAACAAAGATGCGTTTCTGTTCATGATAATGTTCACATGGTAATGTTGATTCCATCAAACACACTGATAGCCCTATGCAAGCCCTCCTAACGCTCTCTGGGCAGCCCCCACTTGGTGGTGAGGGGAGTGGGTGTGGGTTTTATTTGTGGACTGTCTCTGCAGATATGAGAGAGGAGTTTGAGTTACTTCCTCAGATCCTTTCCATTGCTATGGAGATGGCTGCATCTCTGGGGTCGACGTAATTTGTGTAGGGAAAACCATTTTGAGATGACTTCAGTGCAGGCTCTGGCACTTCTGATACTGTGTGTATCAGGGTGAGGGTTAATGAAACAGAAATGAGAGCCTCTGGGCTGCACGTGGTCTCTAACTTGATTTTGTACAGCTCATGACTTTTCTTCCACATCGCTGGATGATACTAAGCCACATAGGGTATATGACTTGGAAATTAAAATCTTATCTGTATCTAGGCAAAAGTGCTTGGAAGGTTTGATCCAAAAAAGGTTCCCATGATTGTTACAAACTCATCTGTACAGATTTTAGGCTTTTTGCAAGAAAAGATGAACTTTTTATCAGCTGTTGGGTAGGAGATTATCTAGAGCTTTGTTTTAACATCAAACCCCACTGCCTCAGTTAGAAAATGAGCTCGTGTTTTGGTAATTATAGGACACGCTGTTTCCAAACCAGAGGTTATGAAGTGCTGTGGTGGGGGCCTGTGTGAACTCCAAGGTGATACCTCAGATCAGCATTTGTATGTAGCTTGTGTATTTGATAAGTTCCTAAGAATTATTTCTGAAGTTAGTCTTTTTTAAAAAGAATGTTTACAGAAGCTGTTTCCAGAGAGCGCATCTTTAGTTTCTTAGCTTCAGCTGTGTTGTGTCCTGAGAAAATCCTGAGAAGTTAATGGTTATGAAGTCTCTGATCCTGTTGCCTGGTTTTCATCCACCTGGGAGGAGCTCGGGGTTTTCGTTGCTGGGCTTATGAAGTTCCAGTGTCTAGGCACGTATTGCTCTTACGCTGCAGCCTCGAGGCAAGCCGTGCTCCTGGACTTAAAAATCTTAAAAGTTATTTCTCTTAATTGCTGAAATCTGTTGTGTTGCTTGGATGAAGCAGGCATGTGTGGGTTTCCAAGGGAAGGGTGTTCTAGCCTCCTTGTTGGACAGGAGTGAGATCTTTGGTTTCCCGATCGGTGCTTTCGGGTCAAAATATCTCAGTGGATTTTCTTTACCACTGCCAAAATAAATGCTGCAGACAGTCCAGGGCCAGGAATGTCATCATCATCGGGTTACTGAGTTTCTGCTGAAGGTCAGCTAGCTGTGTCACTAAATGGCTGTTTGCTGGTATGTTTGTGGTCTGTGCTCGTACACCGTGTCTGGTTGCATGTCTTCAGTTTTGATGTAAAGATACAAGGCCCAAAAGGGGGCATATTTTATGATACTTCTCTGTAGGTTTGCTTGTAAGGTCGTACAACCTGTATGGATATTAGTTTGGCCTCAAAAAAAGGTAGTGTAAAGTGCTGGTGTCTGTCTGTGTTAAGTAAAATGTACTGGTGTTCAAGATGAAGTGATTTGGTTCACTTTAATGGTTCATGTGTGCTGCTGGTATGATGGGCCCTTTCTTTTTAACACTTACATAGCAATTGGCAACTTTTTGTGCCCCTGCTTACTGTGGTTGTTTGCAGACAAGAGTTTTGTGCACTGTACAGGCGAGACCGAAAGACAACCTGTTTGTGCATGGGGGGTGTTGGGAAACAAGCAGGTGATGTGGAGTTACTACAATAAAATGAGTAAGCTCACATGCTGGTCTCACTTAACCAGAGGAGTCCAGTTTTCAGGAAATGCCAGATGTGGGTTGAATGGAAACAGGCAGCAAAAACTATCAGGAGGCTGCTGGTGGGCTGTGCTGTTTTGGGGCCGGGAGCCAGAGAGGTCTGGCTGTGTCACCTCAGGCTGGGTGGGCATCTGCTCCCTGGTGTGCCTGTCCTCAGGTGGTGGTGACGGGCTCTGAGGTGTGGTGAGATGTTGTAATGCAGAGCGTGCTTCAGCGTTCGGGGTAGGAAATGGGCAGCTTTTGATGGTGTGTTTGCTGCAAGTAAATAAAGCTTGCATTGATTTGGGTATTTCTTGATTTGTTTTTTAAGTAATTCTGAATTTCTGCTATTAGCAGTAGGTGAATTTTCACTGTTTCAGTGAACTTACCTGGGCAGAAAGGAGCAAGTACTGAGGAGAGAATAGATTTTTGTCTCAAGCGATGGATGAATTCTTTTTGTTCTTTTACATCTCTCTCCTTCTGTGCACGTGCGTGTTAAAATTCCCATTCCCTGTTTATAAATGTTTAGAAGATGAAGCCTCTGGTGTTTTTCCTCATATTACCTTTGTGATGTTCAGAACACAAGCAAAATGTGATTCTTCACTCAGTCTCTGCTGAATACTGTAGGAATAATGAGTCTGTGCCTACAGCGTAAAGCCAGACACAAAAAGCATGCCAATAAGAGTACAGACCTGGGGGAGGGAAATACAAAGTGTAGTTTATTCTACCAATTTTACTGCAGCATCTTTGTATGTATTTTGTGGTTGGGAAGGGGTTACTCCTGATGTGTGGCTTGCCTTTCTGATGTCAGAGAGCAGAAAGTGCTGTGGGTGGGTGGGTGTGGGGTCTCCCCTCCCGCATGGCAGAGAGATGCTCCAGTGGCAGTGCAGCTTAACCAGCCTGGAAGCAGGGCTGGAAGTGGAAAAGCATGGCGTGGGGGGGGAGGAATCATCTGGCTTTCTGTCTTCATGGCAATCAAGCCCTTTTGAAAAGAGTAAATGCTGGTATCTTGCAATGTGTTCCTGATGCTGGTGGAAGGAACAGAAGTAGGCTGGAGATTTACCAGAACAGTGAATGAGCATCCCATTGCCCCTTCTTCCCAGGCAGTTACCAAACAAGAAACATTCAAATGTCTTTTTTTCTGGAGGCTGCAGGTACTTTTCAAGAAGATCAGAATTTGGGTTGCAGCTGAATGCTAAGGTAAAACCTTTACAGTGACGTACAGACATATTTTTTTAGACTTTCTAGTCTTCTAATAATAAGTTCTAAAGGTGAATGAACTTTAAATATCATCTGTGTTTAACAGCATTCAATCTTAACTGTTTTCTGTTTTGTTCAGCCTGAACCAAGAAATAGTGTGGTTTCTTTACATTATGGTCTTTGAAAGGGTTGGTCTCTATTTTTACATAAAGAGTGAGAAGTTGGGTGCCTAGTTACTTAGTGCTACTCCTTTTAATGTTGAAAGTTCATCCTTTTCCTTGACTCTTCTTAGGTACATTTTTCTAAACAGCATCTAAAAATGTGTGTCTAAAAGACCTAGTTCTGATATTTCAATATCTGGGCTTATCATTTAGCTTTTGTAAGAGGGCACCTGTGTATCAGCAGTAAATGTGGAGAAAATGAAACCTAGGCCCAAAGTGAATTCCTGTTAATTTTAATTGGGGATGGAGGAAGAAACAACCCTAAAACTTCAGAATGATTTATTGATGGGGTGCTTGTCCTCTGTTCAGTGTGCGCTGTGGAGGGAAGGGGAAGAATGGTATTTAATTAGTGCTTATGCACTTTATATACGTACCAACTCGATAGGGTTTTCAGAAAAATCTGCCTGGGCAAACAGCTCCTGGCCGGGGTGGGTATCTGTTTGGTCGATATTATTTTAAGTCTGATAAAGCATTGTTCACACCTTCTTGGAATGTAATACAGGAATAAACGGGAAACCCAATCTCCTTAGCACTGTCTGTCGCGCAGGGAGGCTACGCTCTGGTACAGGGATTTATTTCATGCATGGTGGCCTGGACACGAAACAAATGTGTAGAAGAGGGAATTATGCAAAATTGAAAGTGACAATTATGCAAACATTCCAGTTGAGGAAGAAGTAAATTCTTCTCTTTTTCCATGTGCTCAGCTTCAGAACTATCAAGTAGCCTCTTGGGGCTTTTGGTCTCTGTGTTTGTATCTGTCATATCTCTCTCATCTCAGCTGCTTGTTTCATTTTCTCTCTCTCTCTTTTTTTTTTTTTTTCTTTTCCTGAGTTTGACCTTATTTTCCCTTTTGTTCCATGGAGTCATTCAATCTTTGTACTGCCGGGTTTGTTTACCTTGCCAGAGAAAACGTTAGCACCCTTCCATTTAGGAGCCCAGAACTGCCGTCCTCAGCCCCTTGCAGCCCAGCACCGTGTCCTTTGCTCCGTAGCCAGGTGCAGGAACGTGGTGACTGACAGGGTCCACATCTCTTTATTCAAAACTTTAATTTATTATTTTATATTTTTTTGGCGGGGGGAAGCTGGTGAAAGCAGCTGTGAAAATAGCTCAGTATTTAGACAGACAACCTTTTGCAAAGTTAAATGACTCGATCTTCCATGCTGCTGGGTAGTTCCCACGCTTGCAGAAATGGGGAGAGGGAGCTGGGGATCTGACCACTTTAATCTGACACATGTACATGTTTTTGCTGAAGGGGATGGTCCTTTCCTGCCCTGGCTGCTTGTCCCGATTACCTCCCTTGTGCCAGCTCTAGTATTTATGTTGCCAGGAAAACTAATTCCCTGGTTCCCTGATCTGGCTCTCTGCACAGCCACACAAATGCCCTTCTGGCACTGGGCAGGCAGGACTCAGGGGAGAGGGGGATCCAGAGCAGATGTGTATTGATTAAAGAAGCCCTGCAAATGTGGCCCAAGCCTTTGTAGCAGGATTACAGCGATATATTCTTTCTGTGTTTTAGGTAATCTTCTAAATTGGGGGTCCACTGAAACGGATGGTATAAAATGATGGTGGTGCTGGAATGATTCTAGTCTTGGTTAGGCTTGCAGAGTTGGGCTGCTGTGGTCATGCATGGGGTAACAAGGAATGGCTGAGGGTAGAAGGAATTACTTGGAGAGATAAAACTTCACTTGCAATTTAATTGCTCTGAAAACCCCCTTTCTACCTTGTTTTCACTGATTAGTTTCAATGTGACAGGGAGAAAGAAGAGACAAGCTTTTGTTTGTGCTTGGTTGGGTGCTTGGAGTAGATGAGGTATCTAACCCTCTTGATGGCAGAAGGATAGAAGTAGTTCAGTCTGTAAATGACATTTCTTGGTCAGCTCACACAAGAGTTCCTTCTTTTTAGCCTTCTGATACTATTTTTTTCGTCCCATCTTTCTATACTGTATCCTCTGTCTGTATTGTATAAGGAGAAGCCTGTATCGAATATTAAATCCAAAGAGTGGGGAAGGAAGCAGTTCTTCTCATCAGTGTCATTTTCCCTGTTGGAATCCCATGGAGGGATGGAAGAAAGTGTTGAGAGGATAGGATCAGTGTTTGAGCCCAGATAAGTGCTGGCTCTGCTGAAGAAAATGGTTTTAGTGGAGGCTGGTTGTATGGGAAGGGTGAGAAAATTGCGTGTAAATTGTGCAAATTTCTAAATAAAAAGCATTTAATTGCATTAAAAGAGGGGGAGGGACCCTCTTGTGTGCACGTCGGAGACTTCAGCGAGCATAAGTAACCTCTGTGGCACAGTAGTCATTGACCTTGTCAAATCATGCCTTTGGAGGTCATGTGTGGTGAAGTGGGTTGCCATAGGAGATTAGCACATCTGGGCAGAGGGTTTTCATAGGGGAGTGTGCATGCCAAATCCCATCTCCAGCAGCGCAGATGGATTCGCCAGAAAACGCAAGGAGAGAAAAGATGGAAAGTGCCTGCCAGGAATGCATGGGAGAAAGCTGTCTGGAACCAGGGGCTTTCTTGACCACAGTTGCAGAAGGAGCAGGAGGTTACATCTTGGACTCCCAGCTCCAGTGAGCTTGAAATTGAACTATAAGAAACCTGCAAGCTTCTCTTGGTAATCTCATAATTAGGTAGTTTTGGACATGAGTGGTTTTTTTTGCCTTTGTTTCCCCTAGAGTTTCATGTGTATAAATGATCTCCTACATCCTGCCTGTAGGTGTTGCTTTGGTGTGAGCAGGTGCAGTTCTGTACAGGTGCTGGCTGATTCGCTTATATGCTTCTTAAGGTCAAGCATCTGCCTTTTGGGCTGAGAACAGGAATAGAGGATGATATTTTGGTGTAAGTCTCAGAAGATACGAAGTGAGATGAGTTGTATATTGACTTCTGTGGAGGACTTAACACTAACTGGGTAGATTAATGAAGGTATTAAGACCATTTCACATATGAGAATGTCAGAAGCACGGGGAAAGCGAATAATTACTAGCAACTGATCCATTTGCTCTGTGCCTAAAAGGGAGAATATTCAAGGCTTTAACTTTCCTGCTTTATCAAAGTGTTTAATAGAAAGCTTGCTGTCACAACATGATTGAAGTCTTAAGCATTTGTGTGTGAGGTTTTATACAGACCTGTTGTGCTTTGCCTCCTTTATTCTACAGTTCTGTCCTAGCTGATTTAATTTCATATCCCACAAAAAGAAAATGGTCAATACTTCCAGTTGGAAAATAGCTGGTATCATAGTAAGTAAAAGGGGTGTTAAAGTTGAAGCTGGCTAGTCTTTGTGTGTTTGCCAGTAAGGGAAACCATTGGTTACTGATTTTCATTGCCCTCCTGGGTGAGGGGAAAAATGGCTCATTCTTTGCTCCTGATTTAGTTTTGAGGACCTGGAGTGAAGTTGTAGTTACTAAAAGACTTAACCGGTGATGGTTTTTTATACTTGTGCTAAATTTTTGCTAGGCAGGAAGACACAAGAATTCAGCCAAGTTATGATTTTTAGGAAGTACCATTTAAGTAACAGTAAGATGATGAATAAAGTCAGTTGTGAAGGTTCCTGGTGAACAGTTGGTCTCACAAGTGGCATGGGTGACACGCACATAGAGCAGAGATTCAGTCCATGCTGGGGTTTTCAGCACTGCTGGCTTTCAGGTCTTCTTCAGAGGATGCCAGCTCCCTAGAAAGAGGTGTTTCAGACTGCTGGGAATGGGTGGTGTTTTTGTAGTCACCTGTTGAAGTTGTCCCTTGACTCTGGACTTGTCACGGCAGTGGTGGAGCTCTGAATGGAGCCTGGGTTCTGCTTCCCGCTTTGTTACAGTACTTACTGTACCACACGGCATCCGAAATGCTCAGTTGGACTTGGAGAATTAAGTGGCACAATTATGAAGCGGAGGGGAAAAAAAAAAAACACTTTTGTGGTGGCTGTGATAGATTAGTCATTTTGTACCTCCAAATAGCCAATTATTCCTCTGACTGGCTTTTATCTGACCAATTTGCATGTGCAGTCATGGTAACTGGTTTGCAGACTACGCGCAGCATTTCACATGGATCTGGTGTCGCGTTTTGGTCGGCCTCGTACGCTTGGTGCTCCTGGGAAACAAAATGCTCGGACAAGGCTTTCTGTCTAACAGATCACCATTAGCTGCTCTGTATTTTTTTCACTCTTAAAGCCTTTTCACACTCAAAGGAAACAAGATGGCTCACTTTTATTGTAGTCTTTTTTCCTTTTTCTTTTTCTTTTTTCTTTTTATTTTTAATATCTGACAGGGTGATGTAAAGTGGTCCTAGGTCTGTAGAAGCTGCAGCATGGATTTCATTTGTATTGGCTTTCTTGGCTGTGTAGTTTGAGAGCACATTGTTTGAGGGCTAGGAACTCACTAGAGCTGCAGTGTGATTTGGAAGAGATGGGTGGGGGAGAAGAAGAGCTGGAAAAAAGGAGGAAAAATAAACTGAAGCAGCATGGAGTGACCGGGGTGAAATCCAGCCTTGCTGAGGCCATTGTCAAACCTCTCACTTTTCTCTGGTGCCAAGTTCCTGTCTCTGCACTCTAATTTTGATCTTAACTCCACTGGTGTGCTGCAAACTAACAAATGGTAATAGATTTAATATTGCACACCTAGAGAGCTAACTGAAATCTTCATTTGAAAAATATTAATTATTCAGGTAGCTGAATTTTGCTAGTAGGTTAAATATAAGTTCTGTTTCTGTTGGGGATTTGTGTCAATTTAGCATGCTGTGGACTTTGTAGAATCTCTGATATGAACAGTCTTTGAAGTGAAGAAATATTTGCTAACTGCCAACTAGCTTTTTATAAGCTTCATTTGCTTCAAAAAAGTAAGACTTTTTTAAAAACAAACAAACAAAAAACAGCCTGCAAGTGCAAGACTAACGAGAGAGTTTTTTCAAAAGCTTTATTTTTTTTTATTTTTTTGTTCCAATCCAGACTCCAGCAACTCAGCTGTAGTTACCTTGGTCTCCAGTGCCGCTGAAGACAAATTAAGCTAATAAAACAGTGTCTTGCAACATCATAGCAAATAAATTAGCTAATCTGTATGCAAGTTTCTTGCTACACCAAATTTAAACCGCTTAAGCGTTTCCTCTCTTGATGAGAGGTGGAGGTTTTTGTAAATGTTACCTTTTCAAGGGTCTGTGAACAATGCTTGTTAAGCATTCAGCTGTCTTCTGCTGGATTTACAGAGTAGGATTGTAGGTTGAAAAGTATTTTAAGGAAGTTATAGATTTATTTTCTCATGACAACTTCATGTTAAACTGAAAATAAATGCGTACGCTAGAAGGTGGGTTCCAGGGAGGCGGTTGTCTCCACCTGCTTCTGTGTGCTGTTGCCCAACTTCATGGGTAGCCGAAGGGGTTTGTTGTTTTGCATCACATACTAACCATGTACTAGCTGTACCAAAGTGTCTGTGCGTGCACTCGTGCCCATGCGTGAGCATATGGGGTTTCTCTCTTCCATGTACTTAAAATACTTGGACACATCTTTGGTTTCTTGTAAGACAGAGCTTGTTCCTTTGCCTCCTCTTTTGGAAAGAGGAGCACTTGGAAGGAGGAGCACCTGCAAAGTCTCCTCGTCTTGTATAAAACCTACTGCTCAAATAGTTACAGGTGCACAACACCTAGTTTAAACTTTTTGAGCTATTTAAAATTGTGAGGCTTTTCGTGTCATGCTTATTGAACATCAGTGTGTAAGTTTTATTAAAACTGAAATTTATTTTTTCCAAATATTTTCTCTGAAGAGCCTCTCCAAAGTACTTTTAGCACAGCTTGGTTTGGGGGGAGGGAGGGCTGCAAAAATCAGAGTTGAAAATTGGGGCCCATCATTTTCCCCCCTGTCTAGATAAGTTATTTAATCTCTGTCCCTCTGTTTCTTCTGTAAAATAAGGATAACATATCTCATGGTACTTCTACCGTTTAGTAGTAGTAAACCCCGCATGCAGGATCTTTTTGATAGGAAGTACATTAAGATTAAAGTACATAGTGTTTTGTTCTGAAGAGTTTGAGGATGAAATTTATAGGCAACCGTAAGCTGTGTGTTTGTTTATGATAAAATTGGGAGATGAAGTATAAAAGAACAGGCACTGGTACTGGCCGTGTAACTTGCAGCTTTACATTACAAACAGGCTCTTGTTTGTGGTGATAAAGGCAAGAAATCCAGTGTATCCTACTAGCTACAAATAACCACATGGGGTAGAGCTTTTTGCTCCGTAAAAATGAGCTTTTCTCATTCTCAAATCAATCTCTCAGCCATTTCTGTTAAAAGCGTCTTCTCTCCACCTGTTTAGTACCTGTGAATTTACTGTAACAGTAAAGAGCATTTTTCACTGCTGAACATCCCTCGACTGTTGCTGTTCGCTCCTCCTGCACCTTCTTCTGTATTCTAAGGACTTAGATTAAATTCCCTCTCCACCCCCCCAAATCCTTTGGCTTCATCAGTTGGAAAGTGCAGAGAGCAGCACATCAAGGCAGTAGGTTGCTCTTGATGATCATATTTCCACTAACTGTACCTTGCCTCTCCCTTGGTTCTGTTAAATTCTTGTGAATTCATCCTTTCTCCCAAGCGTGCAGGCTCTGGCATCGCCCGCTGATGTGGCCGGGTTTGCTGAAGCATGTGAGACTGCTTGCAGAGCTGCCCAGAGCAGATTCCTTCCCCTGCACGCTGCTCTTGGGATTTCTGCCTCTCATCTTCCGGAGGTCTGCCATGTGCAGTAGAAACCCCGCTGTACACACACACACACAAGGGTTTACTTTCTTTCCCCACCTCCAGCTCTTCTGGATATTGTGTATATAAATATTGGGAGGGGTGTGAGGTTTGTGTGGATGTTGAAGAATTTTGGAGAGGGAAATTGGCTTGTTGTCCTTGGGGTATGATTCTATAAACAACAGCTTGAGACTTCACTTCTCTCTAATGGATTCGCTGTCTTAAAGCTTTTTGGTCACAAGGTTCAAAATTGATTTTTAATCTTCCATGAGGAGAAAGATGAAAAACTGAAAGACAGTTTCTCCTTCAGACTGCATGCTTGGAGGTTTCTGGATGTGTATCTGTTGGGTGTTTGGTTTTAGTGTGTTTTGTTTGTTTGTGTGGGGTTTTGTTTGTTTGTTTTTTTCCATTGCCAGCTCCTTCCACAAACACTGCACATCATCTTGTTGTGCCATGGATTGTCCCATCATGTTTTTGAGCCAGAAAAATCTCAAAGGCTTTTTATATCTCCTTAGAGGACTTGTTAGTAATACTGGGTTGCTGGGGACAAATGTCCTGGAAAGCTTTTCAATGGTGGATCAGAATAAAAAAAACACCCAAGACCACCCAACCCCAAATTATTAAATTGCATAATGCATATAAACGAGATTGGGAGCAGTTTGCTTCCCCAGGATTCAGACTGCTGTACCATCTACGCCATGGTGTGGCTTAAATGTCCCTAAGAGAGGTGCTAGAACAAGCCTTAGGTCTTGGGGAAATGAGAAAAATAGTTTAGGCAACATGTGAAAGGCTACTTCAAAAAGAGCAGGGGGCCATATTATGGGGAGAGTAGCTGGAATAGCCTGGAGACCTATGCACAGAGGTACTATAATAATCACTGCCAGGGCTGGTCTCCAGCTCTTCTGAGTATTTGTGTTAATACAAGGAAGGAAGAAAACCCAAAAAGTAAAATGTACATCGATAGAATGGTATTAACATTGTTTGCATCAAGCCAATGTGAATCTTGGCTGGGGCACTGCCACTGCCTAAAGAGGAAGTTTTGCAATGGCAGAGGAGCAGTAGGGGAAAAATATTCCTTTGGGACTTTATTTGTATTATTGTGCTGACGCAGTGTTAATAAATCCCCCAAGAGCAGCGGAGTGCCCAGCTGTACAGAAGCAGGCAGTGGTGCTTGGTCCGTGGGTCATTGTGCGAGGGGTGTACACTTGCAGTGTATTTTTACTGGTCATTTTGTTTGTCCTCTGTGTGCTGTTGAGGTCTCTCTCTCTCTCTCTCTGCTTTCCATGTACATCATAGATGGGGAAATTGCAGGGAGAGTTGCACAAAGCTGCCTTTCTTGTCATTTCTGCTTAAATCTCACGTGACAGTTGGACAGAAGCTGTTTTCACTGCTTGAAGTGAGGGGGAGGTGAAATGGGTGGTGGATTTAAAAAAACCCAAACCCTATATATGCTTATTTTCCTGCATTCAGGCAGCTTGTGTTTGTGGCAGTGTGGGCAAGGAGCACCCGATTGTGCAATCTATATCGGATCTATAGTGGAGAGAGCTCGATTTCCTCTTGGCTACTGATATATCTCTCTTGTCAAGTGAGTTTGGATGCCCCGTGAGTTATAAGCCCCTTCTGACGAAGGGGATTGATCCTGCCTTTCTTTTCTGAGCAGTGGCTGCTGGGGGAGCTGGCTGCAGTCGGTGTTTTGTTTCTTGTTGTTGTTTGTTTTTCTGCTCCTTTTAGTGGGACATTAGGCACAGGGTGGAGGAATTTCCAAATCACATTAATTGCTTGTGACACCACTCTGGGCTTCCTCCAGAGGTGACCAGCCAGGGCCAGTCATCACCCCTTCAGCATGGCTGGACTGATCTGGGCTTGCATTGCAGCCTGAGCCGTTCACTCACAATAACTGGAAAAAACACAGTTTAACTGTGACTGGGATTTCCTGGCTTGAATGCTGGAGCTGCGGTCCTGCCTCCCCTGGACTGGGACCAGCCAGATGCAGGCACATGGTGGGCAAAGCCTCACCATTGTGGTAAGGCCACGGGGCTGTGTCCTGGCGTGGGGTTTGCAGCTGCATGGAGCAGATTAGCAAACTGCAGGAAATGGCAGAGCTGCGCTTCCTCCATCTGCCGCTGCCTCTCCCCACGGTGGGAGGGTGCCAGGGGGTTGGGGTGGCTTCAGAGGTGGGGTGGGTGTGCTGGGGTGTGTATGGACCTGTCACAGCTGAAACTGAAGGGCAGTGAGCTGAATTACAGTAAATATTGAAAGAGTAGAGAACTATCCATGCTTGCCCCCTCCACCCATCACCTCCTTCACCCTGAGGTTTCTGGCTGGCAGGAGGAGGTCTGGCTCGCATCTGGTTCCCGTCGGGCGTTGCTCCACTGCCAGGCAGCAGGATGGAGATGAAGGAGCCTGAATAAACCATTCAGGCCGCAGGCTAAAGCAGATGTGGAGCTGATCCCTGTGTGCTTGAGCTCCAAGGAAGCTTCTGGCCAGCCCTCCTGGCAGTAGCATGGTGTTTACCACGTGCTTGGATGGAGTTCTGTGAGGTCCAGCAAGCCGAGGCAGTCCTTCGGCCACTGTCCTTTGGGCCAGGCTGCAGACAGCAGGTCTGTCCTCAGTGTGGTACTTAGTGCTAGATTTAAGCCGCTCATCCCTGTGGCAGTGTGTCCTGATCTCTTGGCCTTGTGGCTGTGAAGAAGTTTGAGCACGTGAGGTCAGAGGTGGACGGGTACAGTGAGGCGAGCTGGGGGCACATGGATCTGGCCCTCCTGTTATTGTTTCAGTGTCTGTAAAGGAATTAAACCTCAGGTTTGAGGTTGCATTTTAAAATCACACTCTTCCTAGCGGCAGTTAGGACTGGAATACTGTACCCTGCGTGGGGAAAGAGGGGAGCCTTTGACACAGGCGTTTCATATCAGGTTGTCTTCACTGTCAAAGTCCTAGAGATGCATAGTTTCTAACTATAAATAATTAAAAATAAATTTACTTCCTCATGGATTTAGATCTCCCCATCCCGGGACTTCAGGCAAGTTCAGGTCTAAAGTGGAGGATTTATTTTGTAACAGAATCTTCTTCTCTGTCATTTCTGGAGCTTGTTGCTACCCCTGCCTGTGCTCTTCCCTTGGCTGCTGAACTGGTTCCACAGCTTTGCTCCCTCCGGAGGGTGTGGAGACCCACGGGCAGGGCCACAGCTCGCTTAGCGGGCTTCGGCCGAGCGGCGAGCCCGGCTTTGCGCGAAGGCCGCGAGCGGGTAACGTTATCCCAGGCTGGCATTTGTGTTCAGCGGGTTCAGCAGGACACACGGTGTTCTGCCGGCTGGGGGGAACGGGCGGGAGAATGAGCACCATTGTTTGCCAGGGGATAATGTCTGCACAGTCTGAAAGTCAGCTGGAGACTCGACACAACAGAATTGCAGTGTGCACATGCACGTGGTGCGCGAAGCCCTCGGGACAGCCAGAGCTGCTGTCTGTGTGCGTGTCTTCTGGTGTGGTCCTCTTCCTCCTGGGTGGGGGTCAGATTTGCTTCAGCAAGTCCAGGTCTGTTCAGCCGAGTCGGCTGGTCTGACTACGTGTGCAGGATCTGACACGATATTTAAGGGGAAGGATGGAAGATCAATCTTAGTTTGGTTTACGTTGCTTTCATGCGTGCGTAGAGAAAACTACAAGAGGAGAAGGGACAAAGGTCACCTTGCACACACCCCACAGAAGCATGGCAAAAATTGCACCAGTTTTCTTTACTGCTGTGGCTTTCTTGGACTAGAAAGGAAATGGGGGCTCGAGGGAGGTATGTTGGAGAGGTGACCTCATGGAGTTCAAAGGACAAATAATTTCTTCAAAAGCTTGCTTATTAAAAGTTGTCACCTTCCTACCATCTCTTTCTGTTTTTCTCCTGTTGTTTTTTTTAGCATCAATCTTGTAGATTTTGATTTTTTTTTTTTTCCCCTGGCTTATTTGCTGACCGTAGGTATGTGGTACTTCTCTGTTCTCTCTCAATTCTGTGCTCACCGATCATCTCAAAGTCCCTTGGCAGGAAGGAGCACTGAGCAGTAGAGACCCGGGCACAAGTGAGTGAACAGCAGAATGGGATTTGGACGTTGTTGGGTGTTTTGAAAAATGGTGATCTCTCCCCTAGGAGGATTGAGCTCTTCAACCTGAATGTGGCAATCCCCTTAAATGGGACTCAGCTTTCTCTGGGAACTATAAAACCAGCAAATTTTCAAAACCTTTTGCTAATGGCTTACTGAGTGAAGATCAATAGAGATGCTGAGAGGAGCAGGGCCTGGAGAAAGAACATATAATGCAAGCTGCCTGATTAATTTGCTCTAGAGAATAAAAGCCTTCAGAGATGAGAACAGGGTATAAAAAAAGCAGTTATAGACTTCCTATCCACTGAGTAGAAAATGTTAACTTCTTCAGTCTGGTAAAGGGTTTCCAGCATTAGTTTTGTAATGATATTTAGTGTAAGAGGGAATAGGCAGAATATGGACAAGGTCGCTGCCTATTCCTCTGTCACCCAAAGCTACCTTTAGTGATCCATGTGTCAGGCAGGCACTGGAAAGGGGATGTCTTGGCTTCAGAACTGGAGTATGTATCTGTTTCTAGTTTTCAGATTAAGTTCACGATTTCCACTGTCAGTGCAGGAGTTCAAATAGCCCTGAGTGTAAACATCAAGAGAAGCTGTTTTCTTTCCTTTTTGGCAATTTCAGTCTGTATTTAAAAATGCTGTTTCTTCAGGAGAACTAAAGAGTCATCTCTGCTCTGAGTCATGTTTAACCATCTTTGCTGGGCAACCACATTTGGGATGGAGCTGAGTCCTGAAGCTGAAGATGGGCGGTGAACAAAGAAGTCATTAGAATTGCATGCGTGCTTGCTTCTCAAATGCTTCTAATTCAGAGGACTGCATCCTGCCCAATCCAGGCAATTTATGTGCTCATGGCATTATTTCAGTGGAATTTATTCTTGATGGCTCAGGTTAGAGAAAAGTCAGTTTTCCAAAAGAAAAACACTTCACAGGGGCCGCTTTCTTGCACGCTCTTCTCTTGCCATGATGCCCATGCTTAGACCATTGCTGGTGAAGAAGTAAAATCAGGAATTTTCCAAAATGGACTTTGGCCATAAGACTGGATTTTATCTCTTCTACAATTTTTAATCGTAGATGCCCAGAACTTCCAATTTACTCCCTGGTGGTACTTCTCCATCGACAGAGGTGTGTGGTGATGGTTGAGTAGATCCTGGAGTGATTACTTGGGCTTCCTGCAGGTCTGTGTTTCCACTGAGAAGGAAAATGTTATCTTAAAATCTTGTTTTCATGTTTGTTCTCAAGCTACTTAACATGCATGGTTTATTTTTAGAGAAAACAATGTCAGCCAGATTTGTGCTAATTGTTGGCAACAGTGCGTTAGCCCCTCAAATGCTGACAGGGAGACAATGTTTGGTGATTGCAGCCATGCAAAGCTAAAAATGACTTTAATTAAACAATCATGAAGTATACTTTGCAATGCTGGGGTTGAACAGTGGGATTTTGGGTTTGGAGTTTTATTTATGTAGGGTTTTTTCGTTCAGCTGATTGCAGGTGTTGTGTGACAAATTGGATCTGTTTGTGTTCTGCCTTTTAATTATTATTCCTTAATATATGAAAAAAACAAAATGCATCATCTCTGAATTGGTGACAAGTTCTCCTCATCCCCCTCTGCCTTTGCATTGTAGTTACTCTGTACGTTACTGGCATTTGTTGGTTTTGTTTACTTTTTAATTTGCTGTTGTAGGGGTTTTGGTGGCATTCCTTTGGTTACTTTTTTTTCTTTGAAAGATTGAAGACCTGAACTCACTTCCTAGTGCTGAGACTTAGCTGAATGACAAACACTGATTTATTTATTTATTACTTGCTTATTTGTTTTTCTTTGTGTGTGAGAGCAGAGCAGATTGGGTCACAGCTTTCCTGGGCTGTATTGTGGGGTGCAGCACAGATGGGTCTCTCACCTTCCTCATAAATTGCCCTTCTCCCTGGGGTCTAAGGGGGCCCTACAGGTATGTAGCCTCAGCTGCAGAGGCTTCAGAGAGTGCACATATTTTTTTATTTTTTTTTCTTTTTGTTTGCTTGTGGGAAGGAGAAAGCAAAACCTGTCATTTGGACTCATCACTTGTGCCTGGCAGGACAAAGATGTGGTTGCCTTTTTTTTTTTTTGTATGTCATTAGTACCCTGATGAGGTGCCCGTGTCACTTTTGAAAGCCATCAGTAACAGTTTCTACCGCAAACCTGGGTGAGACAACCAGACGGCTGCCCGAGTCATTAGGATGCTTTGAGGATGTTGTGCTGTGTGGTAGCAGGACGAGTGGGAACTGTGCTGCAAAGCAGCAAACCCCTGAAATCAGCCTCTCTTCAGGCTGTGCTTGTAATGGCCTTGGGCTCTAGCTCCTTTCAAGATAGAAATCAGCCTCTTCTACCTTTTGCTGCAACTGCAGCAGTGTTAGTGGCGTGTCGGACCTGCTGCACAGAGAAAGGTTTGCTGCCAGCCCGCCCGTGGCTGAGAGCACCATCAGCTATTGGCTCTTTTTGTCCAGAGTTGAGAAGCACAGTGCATTTCTTGCCCCAAAAGTGTTTATTTTCCAATATTCGCCTTGCTGGCAAAAGTTGACAAAGCTGGCCAAAGGCTGTAAGGTGGGGAAACAGCAACAGAGAGGAGAAATGATGGATGGAGACAGCTGAAAGGCTGATTCTGGCTGCTACATCTGTTTGCTGTAGTCTTTTGCTTCCAGACAAGTCACCTGTAATTCACTGCACCATCACCCAGCTTTGACTTCCCTGTAGTGGTTTGTGGTCTTGGCTTTTCATCTGCTGTACAGTGTCATATGCAGTATGGCTTTCTTGCTGATTTCTTGCTCTTTTGCAAGTGAGGTGGCTGCTGGGGTGTATGACAGCATATATATCCTATATATATGGAGTAGCAGCATCTCAGAAAAAGATAGTGAGCGTTGAACGGACGGATGTTTTGGTAAAGAAGAGGGGTTAAAACTGCTGTGGGATGCCTAGCTTCAGCAAAGGGGAGGGGTGTGGGTGTGATCAGTGGCCTTTTGATGGAGAAAATCTGAGCAGCATGTTGTTTCTGGGCTGCAAAGGCAGGAGCAGTGCAGCTTTGGTCACCCTCCATTAAAGTGTTTAAAGCAATGTTAATGCTTCTGGCTGAAAATTCAATCTAAAATAGCCCTGAAAGGGTAAATCTGTGTGGAAGGCTGGGATCTGTGGCTGTGGAAGTGTTACCCTGATGAGTGTAAGACTCTGCCTTGCAAAATTTGAAGGAGAATACATTGGTATTACTGGAGGCCAACGAAGAGGAGGATAATCATGGTATTACCAGTCACTGTGTTTGGCTAGTCTTGTGTGTGTACAAGGGATTTATACAGTCATCCCTTCAAAATTTATTCTCCGTGTCTCTATTTTTTTTTTCCTTTCAGTTCAAATACTTTCAGTGTGTTGTTTTGTTTGGTTGATTGTTTTTTAAACTAATTAGTATCTTAAATATTGTTCCCCTGTCTTATAAGAAGTGTGGAGAGTGCTTTACTGAGTGGTGGGATGGTGCAGAAGAGCTCCACTGTATTTCATGCTGTTCCTGCCTTGGGGATGTTCAGGTACCCCTGAGAGCCTGCCTTGGCCTTTGGAGGAAAAGCAGCATTTGCTGTCTGAGGGCACACAAATAGCTGCTTTGCAGCCGTTGGAATTACCTACTGACTAATTTGGAATTGTGCTTGGGCACCATGTGGCTTATTGTCAAGTTTCATTATAATTTTGCAAAATCTTAATAAGGAAATTTGGAAAGGGAAAAAAACCCCTCACACACTCAGGAATGATAAATGTTCTCTAAAGTAATATTATTAAATTTATTTTTAATTTAATTTTTCTTTAAATCTGCATATGCTTGTAGAAGTTGATGCTTCTGACTCTAGGGATGCTCTTGTTAAGAGCCCTGCAGTCCTGTTGATGGCAATTGTAGTAAATGAATTTTAATAAATATGAAATTATGATTCTGTTGCCCTTCTCCATCCCTACTGAAGTACAACTGTGATTTGGCCTGAAACACACCTTTTTATTTTTGCTCTATAGAATAATGAGGCTTCTGGGGCCGTGTTTTTCTCTCTTTCTCTTCCTTGAGAAATCAATTATATATTTTATGTGATGCCAGAGTAAACAGAGCATTCCAGAGCAGAGCAAAGAGCACAACATTTTGCCTCTGATTTCAGTGTAGCATCTTGTCTACCGTAAACCTCTAGCCATTTTAAAACCACTTAGAATTAATTATCTAGGCTTTAAAGCTCCCCTTCTCTGGCTTCTGCCTACAGTAGCCAGCCACAGAAAAAAGAACTTGGATATAAATAAATGGTGTTGTACTGCATTCTCTGGTTTGAAGACATCTCTTTCCCCCCCCCTTCATTTACAGCCTTTCAAGTGGAATTGCCTATTGAAATGTGACTATTGGTGTTGAATCAAGTGGCAGGGCTCCACGAGGCTTCAGAGTGCTGTGCAGTGACAGTGCAGAGGAAATTAGGTGTTTCAAAGAACTGAACAAATTAGAAGGCAGAGAGCGCTTCTTACGGCACATGAAAATAGCGCAGTTTTAAAGGGCCTTTGAACTTACTTTGCAGTGGCTGGGTCAGAAACACTGTTTAGCTTGACAAAAACTACTCTTTCCACTTTTGTTTCTTTGTGTTTCTGGGTTGAGGGGAAGCAAGGAAGGAGATTTTATATAAAGTGAGCTGAGTTTGTTGAGATTTCCAAAATACTCTTTCAACACCGTGAGCATTGGTCATAAATTTCTTGATTCTTTCGTTGCTGCAGAGGTTATTAAACCCTTTTGCCAGCCCCGATTCAAAACACTTTGGTGCGTGCCTTTGGCTACTGGAGTTTTTTCCAGAGGGCAACTGTGTTTGCATAATGCCTTTAGAGCATCTTCACCACATTCCCCAGTTGGCAGTTCGGTTTGTTGTTGGGATAAGCTGTTCTTACTCACAAATGCTGGCTAAGTCAGCCCGTTTTACCTTTGCCCATCGGTTTCTGTTTTTAAGTTAAAAAGTGCTCTGTGAGGAGGAGGAGTTAGTTCCCTCTTTTGCTTGTGCATGAAATTGTGCTGGAGAAAAAAACAACCGGAGAGAAGGGCTTGTTTATAATGGGAGGAGCTGGATGCTCTGGCTCCTTGGGCAGTGGATTGTGTAATAAATAAAACACTGACACTGCAAAAAAACCCCACCAGTGCCTAATGAAGATGGGCAGCATGAGTTTCTGTCCCTTACTGAAATTATCTGGCACCAATCTCGTGTGTAAGAAGATGATTCCCCATTAAAATGGGGAGAGCATTGAAGGGAGAGTAGCAGTGCCAGTGGCAGGGGAAACACTTACTGCGGGGTGTTGCTGTGTACCTGCTTTTACCCCTCGTATCCCTCCTCCCATCTTTCCTCTAAGAGGCCAGGAAGCCTGCTGTGGCCATCTTCGATCAGACAGCTTTTATTTTCATTCTTTACTGTGAGAAACTGCTCCAATTTTAGCAAGGCGGTGGGTAGAAACAAACTTCAACTGCTTGGTTGGAGGAAACATAGCATATCCCAATTAGCCAGAAGAGGCAAGAAGAAAAACATTGAGAGCAAACCCGAGCAGGCAGCCAGGAAAGCCGGCACTGTTTATTTTTGGCAGGAGCTGCTGAATGGAAGCTGCTTGTAGTTAATGCTGTCGGTGGCAAGACGCAGCCAGGGTCATGTTACAGCTGATTCAGTGACCAGTAAATGGTTTTCCTCTTTCTCCTCATTTCTTACCCTTCTCTTCCTTCTGCAGAGATCTTTGGAGGACTTCTCTGGTCCTCCCTGGACTTGGGTGCCCTAGGGGAAGATGCTGGGGTGCTGAAATCCTTTCCATCAGACCCAGCAGCTTGGTAGCTGTTGCACATTGGAGAGGGGTCCAGCTTTTCTGGTTGCACTGACTGATGCCAAGAGAGCCACTTGTATTTCAGAGCATTGCAGCCGCAAGCTTTACATGGACAGCTAAACTGGGCCAGTACAGCGAACTGGGCTGGTGGTGCTCTGGCAGAGGAGGCAGGAGTTGCTGAAATGGCTTCTAGAAGCGGCTTTATGGTGCTGGATGGCCACTGAGATCTGTACATAGATCCAGGCCAGGCAGGTATGAAATCAGCACGGGTCCAGTGTATTAATGAGAGCCTCTCTTGTAACGCCAGAGTTTGACCACAGCGATGTGTAGAAATGAAGCCTTTTGATATGAATGAGGTACCCAGTTGAAAGATAGAGGAATTCCTTACAAAACAACTGGAAGATATTCTGGAAGGTAGGAATGCTTTTGCAGGTGTGTGGGGGAAGCACTTTCCTTTTCCTTTTCCCCTTTTTCCTTTTCCTGTGTCCTCCACCGCTGGTGTCTCTCTGCTGTCTGGGGCAGCTGGGTGATTGTTGATAACATGGGGCAAAATTAAACCGGGAAAGCTGAAAGAGCTATCGTTGCACACTGGAGCTGGTGAGAGAGGGCTGTGAAGCTCAAAACTTCACTCCTAGCATCAGAAAGTGAGGGCTGGGCACCTTTTCTGCTGCAGTTATGACTTTTCCCATTTCTGCAGCTGGCTTGAATGTACTGTTTCCTGGCTGTGGTACTAGGCTCTTTTCCATCCAAGTTTGTGCTTATCTGTACATCTTTGAAGCATGCTGGTATAGAAGGGAGGACATCCACCCAGTGTGTCTAGGGCAGCCCTGCGCCAGGAAAGGCTCTCAGGTTTTACTGCAGTTGTTACAATTGGCCAACTCTTGTGTAGCCTTTTCAGAAGCACACCCAGGAGTATGTGCAGGTGTAAAACCTAAAATAAGTAGTGGAGCTGTTACATCTCATGACATTGGGAGAACAGCTATTTTCCTTTCCTGGCATCTGAAGATGGCTTTATTCTTGATGACAAAGTTTCACTTTCTAAGATGTTGTGTTTGGGGTTACGTGGGGGTCCCTTATTCCATTCACAGTGGGGTGGAGCATGTGCAGCTGGCCTGGGTGTGTAGTGGGGCCAGGTGGGCAAGGACTTGACGCTGTGGTGTGTTGCTGTCTTGCCAGAAGGACTTGACTTCCAGGACAAGGTCTCTAAAATTGTCATAGGATGCAGCAACTTCAAAGTCATTTTTTGTCTGCTCCTCTCTGGAATCTTAAAAGGAGATAAACCAAAGTGGAAAAAAAATCAACAACAAACCCAACTAACTCTCCTTCCAAACCCAAGCAAACAGAATCCAACTACCCGCTAACAATAAGGAAAAAAACCAACAGAAAACTGAAAAAAACAAAACAAAACAAAAAATTTAAACCCAAATTTTGTTATTGTCTCCCTCCAGTTGCTCTGTGGCTTGTTTTCTTTCAAGCAGGAAAATCCCAAAGCATAATTTGTCTACATTTGTAGATGACAAGAGTCTTACTCTTCTCAGAACATGGAGTAGATGTTTAAATACAGTTTTGCAAGGTAAATTGTTTCCCTTAGTCTTCCAGTGCAACCACTTTAAATACTTGTATTCCCTGTTTTGCAATTCCTGGATTGAAGCAGCAAAGAAAAATCTCCCACCAGCTTCCACTGAAATGTGAGCAGAGATCTATTTTCTATCCCACAGTCTGGTGTTTTTATTAATACCTTTTGCTACAGTGTTGGAGTTCATTAACACCAAGTTGGGAAGTTTTAAATCCAGACAACAAAAACACTTGCTAATTAGAGTTAATGGATAGCTTATTGCAGCTGTAATCTTCTATTTTGCTTTAATGGCTTTAAAAGAAAACACAACCAGAAAACAAACAAACCCAACTCAAACAAACAAAAAACTCGAACCACCCACAGTCTAAGAAGTTGCTTTTTGTGTGATGGAACTATGGGAAATTGGTCATCTCCTGACAGGGAGCATCCGTGTTCTTTTTCTCCCCCTACATACCGATGATTAGAAGTAGTTTTCTCCTTATGGTTCCCTTTTTGGCAACTGCATAAAAGTTCAGATCTGAACTACAGCCTTTACATTTCTGTATGGAAGTGCAAAATTGAGATGCATTGGCTGTAGTGCTGAGAGCCCTGCTGCATTTTTCATGTTCCCATTTAGTGAGAGGCTAAGACTAGCTGCAGCTCAGTCATCCTGCAACATTGCTGGAAGTAACTGAAAATCCATCTAATTGCTAAGCCAAAAACTAATAAAAAGCACATACGTGCAACTCTCACAAAGGAGAGCAGCTAAAGATTGGAAGGGTATTGTAATCTTATCTCGGCGGGGGGAAAATTAAGGATTTATTTGGCTCAAGTTATTCTCTTTGTCTGCTTAGCTGTATCTGATGGTAATCAATAATGACCATCTTTGTACAAAACCGATGTTGGATTAAATTCTCTCCTCCTTCTCCTTGGGCTTTTGCTTGCATTGCTGGGATGGAGACTTGGTAGCTGGTGTGGGGGAATTGTTTTAGCCTGTCTGGCTGACGGAGCCTGCGTGGCACTGAAGCTGCAATTTGAGAACAGCTGTCCTTGGGTTTTAGAGACCTGGACAAGCCGAGCTTTGCTGGACGGTGGCCGTGTGCTCCCCTGATAGGAGCTGCCAGAGGCACTCGCTCCCTGTGTCCCAGCAGAGCGCAGCCTTTGCTGCCATGGGTTACTCTCAGCCTGTCGCTTGCTATGGCTACTGAAAGGCTTAAGTTTTCCCTAACGGGACTGAGTTTTCCTGAATGCTTCTATGGTGTCCTCTTTGTATTAGTGCTGAGATGATAACGTGCCTTTTTCTGAAGGTTAGGAGCTCCAGCCTTTGGAATGATACCCTCTAATCCTATGGTCACATAGGTGTTGATAATTACACCTGTTTAACAAGTACACTGCTGACTTCAGCTGCTTCAATTGTGAACTAAGGGAAGGAAGGGTGGAGAGTAAATAACTACGTTGCTATGTTTCCTTCAAGACACATACCTAGGCCAGAGAGGAGTTTCCAATAGCAGCATCTCATTTAGTTGATTCACTTAATTCAAACACATTGGCACTGCCCCCCATAAGTGGTGGGACTAAACAATAACTTGAGAATTTAAACATTGAAACAATTGCTCTTCATTACTGGAGAAAATCTTGAATTAGTTCATTTTTAAAGGAAACATGTTGAAGCTCTGGATGGAAACAGTTGGTATCTGTTTCTGGAAAAAACCAATGTGCTGGGCAGTAACGAGCAGCTACATTGGTTCCTTTCAAAGCATCTGCTGGAAGAGCTGACTGGGAAAAAGTGTGTTGGGGACCCGGGTGTGAGGGAATCTGATGTTCCTAACTGGGAACACGAATATTCACGTACTTAAGAACTGAGTTTAAAGTTTAATAGGCAAGAGTAACTGTTGAGAAAGCAGATGTACTACTTTTAGTTCCATCGTGTAGAGACTTCTTGCATGTTTACAGTTAAGGAAGTGGGAAGTCCCATGGGAAGTTGGGGGAAGTACTCGGAAACATGCTGTGGCTGGATCAAGGCATTATAATGCTCTCTTCAGCTTTTTTTTTTTCTTCTACTAATATTTTGTCAGTGAAACAAACCTAAAAATTGCACCAAAGCTGTGCATTGGTACGTCTAGTTGACTTTGTGAATGCAAAGTCCTGGAGCGATTACTAGAGTTTCTGGCAAGCTGTTAAAATAATTCTCATTTTGCTGCTGCTAATACAAACCTTGCTAGTGAGACAAAACTATTTGCTTTACCTGGAGCTTGGATAGACCGCTGTGGTGTCCCTGCAACCCCTGCTCCCAAACCCTCATGGGGTAGCCCAGCCGCCTGGTCTCCCCACGCACGTGTCATGCTGGGTCTCATGGCTGTGCTTGTCTGCAGCTTCCCTCGGAGCTGAGTCAGCAGTTACCCCATTTTATAGCCTGAAGCCCATAGTGCAGCAGCCCTCAGCAGGTGCCAGCTTTCAGTGTGGTTTGCCTTTTAAACCAGAAAAGTCACTTTGCCATATATTGCATTTATTCTGTGAAATGGAATAAACTGTGCTATAATATTTTGTCTTATAAATGAGCTTGTGTAATCTTTTTGTTGCTTTTTGTGAGCTCCACCCACTCTTTAGAGCAGATGGGAGGTTGTCTAGAGAGGCTCTGGGAGGGTTTGTGCTGGCCACTGCTCAAAGCACTTTTGGGCCTTTTGAAAGTGGAATTAAGACTTTAAGAAGTGCTGCAGTTTGTTGGCAGAAAACACGATGACGTACTGCATTTTCTGTGAGCACCTTACCTCATTTCATTAGCAGAGATTCCAGTTCTGGAGCAGTGAACCCTGATGAACTTGAACGGGCTCTGGTTTCGTGGTTTGAGGGTTACATGCTATAACTGCAGAGATGGAGATGTCTGACAGCTACTCTAACAGCAGAACACTAACTTCATCATTGAGTGTTTAATTCAAACCAGCGTGTGTTGCGCTGAAATATTGCTTTGTCTGGGCGCTGCTCGGAGTCAAAAGTAGATTGAAAGTGAGCTATTCGAACTGAAATAAGTAGGAGCAGTTATTTTTCATTTGCAGCAGGTAAAATAGAGCTTCAACAGCTCTTAGTTCCTTGGGGGGGTTGAGTTTGGTTTTTCTGTGGGCTTTCTTTTGGTGGCAGTGGCAAATGTTCTGGACAAGCAAGAGGGAACATTAATAATGGAGGAGCTTCCCTAGCTTTGCTTTCAGCTGAGCTGTTTATGAAAGGCATCATACCACACATGGATAATACAGCCTGTTTGGGAAACCAGAGGCTGTTGAACTAGGGCAGAAAAGTGCAGCTGTTACTTGAACTACTCGAGCAGTGCCTCTCAGCCGTGACCGAGCCCAGGGCCTTGCTCTGCTTGCTGTTGTGTCAAAGATGGGACAACTTCTCCCCTAAGGAGCCTGCAGTCCACATGGTTGAGCTGGTGTTCCTGCCCCTTCCTTCCAGAAGGAGAACAAGGGCATAGACTCATTCATGTACCTTGTCTGCTATCGTGGGTTGAACATGGCTGTGATTTCCCTGTCCACCTAATCCATGGAGAATCTCCTGTACAGCTAGAGGTGGCTCAGACTTCTGAATACCTTACATTTTCTTAACCAATTGCCTTATTTGTGCAGCAAAATGTTATGATGGAGGCTTAGTGCATGAGGATTGCCATGTATGTGACGCCTTCAGACTTGCTTTTGGAAGTGTGGCTGAGGTGACAGGCAGTGAAACGTGTCTCACAGGGAGGGTTATTTCCCTCCCGCCTGCCTTTGAACAGGTTGGGTTTGATGGCTGAGGAAATGACAGTCTGAGTTGTCTGTAAGGTCAGTGGGATCCAAGTGCTTTCTGTTAAATCTCTGTTTCTAATATTTTCTGAAGTTCTTGAATTCAGTCCAACACTCATTTCCTAGTTTGTCAGGAAATTGTTTTGCTGCTTTATTGAATGAACTGCAAAATAATCCCAAGGAGGGGAAAATGTCTTAAGGAGAGTCTCAGCAATGCTTCAGCTGCTGGTCTCTGGTAAAACTGCATAGATCAAAGGTATCCATCTAGTTTGTGGTGTGGTTTTGATTTTACTTTTTTTTATCCTTATTGCTTTCAGCAATGATATTAAATTGATTCTCAGGCAACTGGAAAATGCTAGGTTGAAGTTAATCAATAGATGCACAGCAATATCTCTCCATCCATACCAGCAGGACCCTGGTTGATGGAGGAGCTACTTTAGGTCCATCAAACTCTGAATGCAGCAGAGGTAAAACTGCTGTGAAGTTGTTCTTTAGCAATCTGGTGGAAGGTTTATCAGCTGTCTTGATGATCTTTTTTTTAAAGCCTCTTGACTGTTGTTTTGATGTCAGGTTATGACTGGTTCTTGTGTTGGCCTTTTGGAGCCTGCTTTCTTTTGGCCTTCCACCTCTATGGCCAAAGAATGAAAAGCAGCCCCTAAGGAATTTCACATTTTACATCACTGAAAATGACTTTTCATTTACTCTGTTATGGAAACAAGATCTCTTAGTTTTCCTCTCCTTTCCTGGGTCATACTTGGTGTTTACTTTATTATGTGTTCTCTGATAGTGTCCCACCCTCTTGCTGCATAAGTTGTTTTCCTGGAGGCTGGACTTGCTTCTAATTGAAAATATTGCCAAGCCAAAACTAAATAGCTGGCTCAGATTAACTGCTAGAAAATGTTTCTACTAAAGCTGTGTAGGAGTATAGAAAGGCAGAGGCTGTATCCTGGCTGCAGAATAATGCAGAAATCATAAGATAAGTAACTTCCAGTAAGTAGTAAACTTTTTCACTAAGATATTAAGAAATGGGAATAAGTGACAAAATAATAGTGTACTTTAAGTATTGATGTATTGTCCTCCTTCTCTGCCCTGGCCAGGCTTCTGCTGTGCCGGCCAAAGCCCAAGCTTCATATAATAGATGCTTTCTTAAAATAAAGCTGCGTTGAAAACGAATGAGAGGCTTTAGTGATATTAAACCCCCACCCAGATATGAAATGCTCAAAGGGGGTTTTGTCTCTGACCTCCCCCCCGCCCAGTTGTGGTAAAACTGTTAATGTGATTGGGGAAATCAGGGAAGCGGTCGGAACTTGAATTAACTTTTTTTGTTTAATTTATTTTAGAAACAGACAGACTTTTGATGTTCTGTTGCTGGGGTAAAGGTAGTACTTCTGAAGAGCTGCTGAGGAGCTGGGTCCAGTCCATCCCCTCCTGGGCTGTACACCAGTCCAGAGCAATATAGGAGGCTGGTGCCAGCAGCCTTTTAAGGGCAGCCCTGTCTGAGGACAGCCCAGACATCCTGCACCAAAGCCCTTCCAAGGGGTTAAGCGGTCTCTAAAGAAATGTCCCCTTTGAGATGCCAGTGTCTGATGATGCTTTTACACAAGTGTAAAAACCCAGCATAATTTCCCCAATTCCTGCTGCAGGGAGGCTTTTGTTTTTTGAGGTATGACTTGGCTGCCTCGGGGAGGGTGTGAAATTCCTCCTGATACCAGTTTTGAAGCGAAGAAATGAACTTTGCATTGAGGCCCGGGGCCCATGCAGTGAAGCAAAGTCACCTTACTTCCCTGGAGCCAGAGGCAGTGGAAACAGTCCTAGAAATAGAAGCTTTAGGTGATGAGATACTATATTGTACACATTTTTTGCCCAAATGTAACTCACCCTGGGCTTGTTGGTGCTTAGCACCCCTATTTGTGCCCCCTTTTCCCCTCTTGACTTGCAGCTTGTTGCAGCCCCGTCTGGGAGCTGGCACAGCCTGTCAGCTTGGAGCCAGCAAAGCTGGACTCTGCCATCAGTGTGCTACCACCAGTGATGTTTGGAAGGAACACACCTATGTGACCACAAAGCAGCCCCTGGTTTCATCCTGCTGCCAGCCCAAATGGTGCAGGGCTCTGGGTAAACACCCAGGCAGAGAGGTCTGGCTCAGCAGGAGAGCTCTGCTGGGTGTCCAGACCAGGTAGTCCTGCTTATGTTAAATACTCCCATTTCTGAAGTGCTACAGCCATCCAAAAGCGTGCTTGGTAGCTTTGCCTATTGGTATTGCTCTAGGTAAGAGTTCTCTCTAGGCTTATCTCTATCCCCTCTAAGCAGGGACGTGTCAGACCTTAATTCCCTTCGGTCTGTGTCATTGAACCGCAGCATCTCATTTTATCCCGTTATACAGAGACTTAGGAAAGCTATAGCCATGTGAGTGCCGCAGGAGTGCTGGGGCTGCACTTCAGAGGTGCTGCAGGAGGATCTGCCTGAGCCTCTGAGGCAGGTTTCTGGCACTTCTTTTCAGTCAGATGGGTACCCTCTCCATACGCTCACAGGCTTCTCTGAGCTGAGCCCTGGTGCTCATACTCCATGAATAAAGAGCTGCTGTCTTGACTCTCAGATCCCTAATGCAATGGTAGAAGCTGTCTTGTTTGTCTTCTGCTCTTGAAATAATTCCTCAAACTTTAGCTAATTTCACAATGAGGGGACCTCCTATGTTGCTTTAGCTTCTGCAAGATGTTGCAAAGCAGAGGAAAGAGCTGTGTGTAGATATATGTGTGTATTTATACATACAGTTTTGTGCCTAGGGGTGCCTCCCAGGTGCCTTGTGATGCTGCAGAATTCACCCTGGTCCAGTGCTGGCGAGGGTGCAGGGGCAGGTTTGGCCTGAGCTGGTGTGCAGTGTCTCGGATAAGTGGGTCTGTGGGCCATGATCAAAAACCATTTTATTTTCTCACCTTTTATTAACTTCAAAATCAGGTGAGCTGGGTTTCATAGAGAGCTCTGAATTTCAGTCATGACTTGGACATCTCTTTAATTGTTTTATATTCCTCTTGCTGCCAGGGGGAGGGAAACCACCATTGTAAGGGTTAATTGTTTGATAGGGTTAATGGCTCTTAACTATCAGCTCACTTGACCTGGTAGTCAGAGCAGCTGCCAGTCATGGTGTAAATTAACTTCTTACCTGCAAAGAGTCACCATGCTAATTCTCACTGAAAAATAAATGGATCCTGCCTCCTTCTGCCTAGAATATGTGCTGTTCGATGAGGAGGGGGGAGTTGTGCTGTTTCAACATTGTGCCCTTTCATGAGCCCAGGTCACACAAACTTTAATTCATTCTCCAAGGAAAGTTGGAGTAATTCTGAAATCTTTTGTTGCTGATACAAATTGTTGGAGCAAGGTTTCGGTGAGGAGACATCCTTGGTTGACCTGCAACAACCAGCCATACATTATGTCTGCTGTTGTTGCTTGTGGTCTGTAAACATCTATAGAAGGCAAGCTGAATTGTGATCATTAGGAGCTAGGCTTTTCTAGACAAGTTTGATAAATACAAAATATGACTTCCTTCTCCTTTTTCTGTTTGGTGGCTTGGATATCCAGCTCATACATATTTAATGAAGTTAAGTATATTTTTTTCTGAATAAGTGTATCAGATTTTTTTCTTTGCTGGAACTCTGTAGTAGGAAAGATGGGCACTTACCTTACTCTCCTTTCTTCTTGATGGGGAAAACAGTGTGCTAACTAACCAAAGACGAAAGTAATCCTTTCTCAGACTGACGAGTTACATCAGCACAGATAAAAATATCAATTGAAAACCCCCAAATCCCTAACGTTAGAATTACAGCGGAAGATCTGGCACAGTCTGAATTACAGCTTGCTTACGAAAGGGCATTGAAGTGGGAGAGGCCTTAAAGATCAAGTCCAGTTCCAGGTGAGAGATGTACCTTCTGGGTTGCCTTTGACCTGTGGAGCAGTTTATTATAATGGATTTCCTTCTTCGGACTTGCCCTTGCTGTCTGTGTGCTGTACAGTATGCTGCTGGACTGTAATTCTCTTGGTAATAAAATACCTTGTCGTAGGAATCTTCACACGAACACCAGTGTGGTGCTGCTGTGGAGCTGGCAGAAACGGTCTATCATGACTGTTACTTTTTTTTTTTTAGCATTTTCAGGAGGCTGAAAGAGAAAAGAACCACTAATGTGTCTCAAAGCAATGGCTAAAACTCAAGGGAGGGAGACTAGAGGCACACACAAATGTCATAGTTAAACACTTAATAGGATTTGGGGGATTTTTATTTTTCTTCCCCTCTTCCTTTGTCTTCAGATTGATTCTCTTAATTTTTCTGGGGTCTCTAAAGAGCTGTGCCATTCTTCAGTGAAGCTAAAACCAATTAGGGCAGAAGTTCTGACTTAGTTTAAACTTGAAAATTCAATGTCTAAGTTACAGATAGCTTTCAAGGTCAGTATGTGGATGCATGCTATGAAATTTAATTGATATTTTTCTTCCCTAAAGCATCGACATATTAGCAGGCAGCTCATCATTGCTTAGAATTCCCCTGGACATCATTAGATTTAACCTGGGACACTTTATCTCTGAAGGACTTATATTCAAACTTTAAACACTTTCTTTCTCCAGAAAGGAGTGATAAATTGTACTTTACTTTAGAAATGTTAAGTATGCACAGTGAGAAATAGAGGAGGAAGAGGGATTTAAGTGGGAGTGCACACACGTAATACTGAGCAGAAATGTTTCAGAAGGAAGAAGATAGGGGAGCTGAAGTTAAAGCTTTTAAGAGAAGCAGCCGAGTTTCAATGCATAAATATTGCCAAGTTAAAAGTAATTTTATGTTAAAATATTTATGTAAAATAACAGAATTGTCTTATTTTGCTTTACAGATGGATCGAGTGCTTATAGATCAGTCCTAAGGGTATTAACAAATGCATAGAGAACAAGCACAGTCTGTCCACAGAAGAGCACATTTTGGGGGGATCATTTAAATCACATGCAGGTGGTGATATGCAAAAAGCACTTGTCCTCTAAAGAGATCTGGACTTTTCTCAAGTTTTTCACTGAGCACCTAAGCAAGACATTCCACATTATTAATCACCTTGTACTTAAATTCAAGTTTTTCATAGGTAATGAGAGATTTTTTTCCCCCGAGCAGACAGCACCTGAACAGTGCATTTAGAATAATAACATACAATAACAGAAAAATGATGTGCGAGCCAAATGTTATGTGATTCCTGTGCTGGACTCTGTCCTATTTATTCCTGGCAAGAGATCACGTACCATAAGGGAGCGATGATGCTTCCAGAAATCTGTGGCACGTGATGTGTTTTTCTTCCCTGAGACACGAGGCGATGTGCCATGAAATGTCAGCTCCCTCTCCGTTTCGTAAGCGAGTTTGTTCGTTCAAGGGAGACGGCAGCATTTGTAATTATGCAGGTGGAATTGCTAGGAGGAGCATCCTGTGCCCCTTTCCAAATGCAGGTCAAGGCTTTGTGTGCGTAATCAAATCTGTAACGTAATTTGTATTTATGTTGTAAGTTAGAGCGAGCGAAACCCTGGCCTGTGAGAAGCCAGAGAGCAAAGGGGTTTTATTTTCTTGCATAGTCAAGCAAAAGGAGTAATATCTCTTTGATGTTGATAGCCAGGATTAAATTATTCTTGGATTCATTATTAAATGAAGCATATGATTAAATATTGAAATGAAGACTATTATTTTTCATATCTGCATTGGAATGAGGAAAAAAAAATAATAAAAAACCAAACAACCAAAAAACCCTCACACAGATGAGTCAGTGCCTGTATCCAAAGCAGTGGGAGAGAAGGGAGCTGTTTCCACACAGACGTTGAATCCGAGTTTTGGAGCCTTGTGTGGAGATACTTACATGTGATTCAGAGGGAAACATGCATTAGTTCCTCCACATCATGGCTGTGCAGGTGGAACGTTTTGTAGGTGGATCATGAAGACCAATCGTGCATGAGATCATGCTCTAGAAGTTGGTGCTTTTCTCAAAGGGATCCTGTGCCTGCAGCTGCCAGGAGATCCTGATCTCCCAGATGACCTGTTTTCCTACTGCTGACTTCCATATGTATATACCTCTTAGACATACATTTTGAGCCAGCATCCACTTTAAGTGGATAAATATATACAGTAATATTTTGTTGCTGCTGTGGTGGGTTGTAGAGATCCCAGTGAGGTTATTGCTACGCTAAATCCTGCTGGACAGGGTTGTGTGCTACTACTTCAAGGGTCTGCAAAGCAAATGCAATGGACAGAGAGGAAGGAAAGATCATTAACCTTGAAGAGCAGGATCTGTGCTTCAGGTCCTCAGTTTGCAGGTACGGTTTTCTAAAGCCACGGGAAAGGCTTCCCAAAGGTTTGAACCCAAACCCTTGTTTTAAACCAAACAGAGCACCACCACCAGATCTTGCAGCACATATCTGCTTTTGGGTGGGAGTCGATGTTCTTCTTTGCTTGCAGTTTATGTCAAGGAAGCTGAACTGGTAGAAGTACGCCTAAGAGACATGGAATTTCTAGAAAAATTAAAAATATCATGAGGGATAGAGATTGGGATGGCAAGTGAAGCTGTCAGGCATAATTCTTGGTCTGTTTAGACTTACCGTATATAAATCAGTGTGATGGAGGAACTTGGGAACCCAGGCTGACACAAAAAGATTTCTTACGGACATAGTAAGTGATGTTTTTGCAATTTGTGTGCTACTCAACCTCTTTATAAAAATTGCTTGTTTCTGAGATAGCAGTTATGCAAAAAAAAAAAAATGCAGTGAGGAGTGCTTTGCATGGCAGCTGTGTTATGTTACCAGCACTTCCTAACAAGAGTGCTCTGTCTTGCCTGGCTTAGTTTGGTTTCTGCTCTGACTCCTGTGATAAGGTTGTTAAAGTAGAAGGACCTTTTTTCCCCTAAATGAAACTAGAAATTTTTAATTGATTACCCCAACACACCCACAGTTCTCAAGGAGTTTCCCTTGGGCAATTACTGGCCTTTTGCGCATGATTAAAAAGGATCAGAAGTGGAGGAGGAGATTTGTGGATCGGAAATTGTCTGATTTGAGATTCGCACCGTTAGGTTATGTCTGACAGATTGCAGCGTTAGCAGAGGTAAGACAAAAACCTTTGTATTGTTGCAACATACCAATATCAACTTCCATCTCTGAAGGCGCATCTCCTTTACTGTGCATCGCTCCTGACTCCCAGCAGCTGGGTTTAGAGGGGAGTGGGTGAGGAACTTGTTCTTTTTTTCAGAGGTTAGAAAGTCAGGCTTTCTTGACTCCAGCCGTAGTAAAGCACATGAAAGTTTGTTTTTTATTCATAACATCCTTGGTGTTTCTATTTCTGCCGGATCTTGGAGGTGTGATTTGGCCGATGCTGTTGCAACCTCTTGGCGGTTCGGAGCTTTTGATTCCTCTCAACCCATCACTGTCCTCTCCCATACCTTAGTCCACTCTGTCTTTCTGCAGTCTCCATGCCCTTCCCTGAAGCAGGGAGAAGGACCTTTCCTAATCATTACAGGGATTATTTCATTAATGAATGAAGCTGCTTTGACTGCAAGAAAAACACAGGAGTTAGTAGCACGGTGTTATGTGTGTTTTAAAAAAGGCTGCTTCTTGCAGCTATGGTGTGTTGAGGTGTACTGCTGCTCTTGTGTGGCTTGTTGCTTGTTTGGTAAACTTTCTAGTCCAGCTATTAGAAGTATTTAGTTTATTGCTGCATTGATGGTGCTATTAATACTCTAACTTGGTAGGACTGAGTGGAAGTTGATGCAGAAGTACAGATAGGCCTTACCCGGGCTCCATTTTGTTATTTTTATTAGTGACAGATGTATTTTGTTGGCACGCTGTCCCACACAGCTGAATTGCATCAAACTCCTCATGCTCTTGGAACTGTATTTCAACAAAAGTAATTAATTGTCCAGACTGTAGAGCTGAATTTTTAGATTAAGTCTACTGGGTTGTTGGTGTAGTTAATTAAGTTTATCCCCAACTTGTTGAGCAGTGTTTAAAAATCAGATTTCAATTAAGTTTGCCGTGTCAATAAACCTCATGAATGACTTGGCAGTTGACTTTTGAACCGACGGTGAGCAAAGTACAGATGCAGCCATTCCTGTGTCACGAGTGTTACTGAAATGGCCTATTAGACAATTCCGTGGAGTTGCAGTTTTCTGGGTGTTTTCCTGTGCCTGGGACCTCTGTGTTTTTGCAGCTGAGGACCATAATCTGCTGTGTTGAGTCACATCTTTAAATAAGGAAACCCACATGGGCTCATAGCATCGATTACAAACTGGCAACTAACAGAGCAGATCAAATGCATCAGGGATGGTATGGTCTTCCAGAAATTAGGTTTTGTTATAGAAATGTGGAAATGGGAGACTATTAATTTTGTTCTCTTGACAGTTGTTATTAAATCCTACTTATTTCATGTGGTCTCAATTCTTTTACACTTTATTTCAGTGCATAGGAAATCCATGCAAAAAAAAGCCCAGTCACTCTAGAAGTTCCTGACAGATCTGCAAGCGTTTTAAGGGGGAGGCTTGGCTTTGTTTCTGTTGCATCTTATGCCAAAATGTCCATAATGAAACTATGATTAACAATGCTGAAACGGGCACCTTTGCAGTTTGCCTGCAGACTTGGTCAGACAGTGTTGTGTTCTGTATACTGGAGCTTCCCCTTCTGAGGTTTTTGTAACTAAGTAGAAGCTTTGTTTACATGCTAGCAGCATTTTCAGGTGGAAAACGATGGGAAAAGGAGACCTTTTATCCAAGTCTGCAGTGGGGATTTCCTAAGCACATGTAAGCCTGGGTTAGGAAACTATAAAGGGGAGGGTCTGGAAGAGAAGATCCTTTTGCTCCTATTACCACTTAGAGAAGGCTTTCCAAGATGCTTGCAGAAAAGCACATTATGGATTTTATTTTAAAGCTATGTCACATTTAACTTCATTGCTCAACTGAAAATATTCCAGTGCTCAATCAAACTAAATTCCACCCCCCGTGTTTCTGCATTGCTGGTTTGATCCCTAGATATAGAAGATCAGTAGAAATCCCCCACCATTTAAAAGGATTAGAACTGGCTGGTGAGATTTTGGCTGTATAATTAACTGGTGGGAGCAGTTTTACAGTAATAATGCCCAGGTCAAACACGTGGATGAGTTGTGTGTGCCTGCATTGAGCAGAAAGCAAGGTGCAGCAGTCCTTTGGAATTTTTCTGTGGTCTTGCCTTCTCAAAATGTGCTTTTACTCTTTTTGCTGAGCTTTATGTTTTCGGTTGTTAAACCTTCCTTCTCATGGGGCACTTGTGTTTCAATTACTCATATTGCCTTGTACCTCCTTACATACCTTTCTCAGTCCAAGCAGTCCATTTCTGTCCAAGCATAACTCCCCATCTGCTTTGCTGGTCATCCCTCGCTGTGGAACCTGTTCAGCTGGTGACAGTGATTAACAATCTCACCAAGCGTGGCTCTCTAAAGTCTTAGGGTTTTTTTCTGGCACACATGCAGAAATGGAAAGGCTGAGTGGTCTGGAAGGCTTCAGGACAGCAGCTTTTCATTTGTTGCTACGTTGCCTGCCCCTAGTCTCATACTTGCAAAACTTCCCCGTGTATCTTGGAGCAGTAACAAAGCACTTATCTGAAGTGATACAGTAATGTGAAGGGGAGAGTTTGAGCTGTTTGGGATGTGGGTGGCTCTGGGTAGCCAGGAAAACAGGTGCTCAGCACGTCTTATTTGTTCATCCAAAAGACTGTTTTCTGTGTGGCATTGCAGCTTTCCTCTTTCCCAGATGGTGGAAGGAGAGGTTCAGACTCTTGTCTGATTAGCTCCTGCTTTCAAACTGACCGAATCAGATTCCCTTAGTCTTTACTGGTAGGTTTGGTAAGTCAAGGGGACTTGACTGTAGCTGAGTACTCCGTATCCTGTTAAGTATGGAACTGAAATTACTTTGTTAGAAATGCAAATGAACCTTCCATTATTGATTTATTTCCTAGAAGTTTATCTCTCTTATTCTCAGTTGATGTTCCCAGTGACTTTTTTAGTACCCTCAGTAGACCTGACTGAGCAGTTCTGTTATATTAATGCAAACTATTTTCAACATCTGTAGTAAGCCAAGATTTTTTGAGGAGAATGTCAATCAAACTGGCTTTGGACAACCTTTGTCCTCCTATGACAAGGCCTGTGACCACTTCAGCGGGTGATCTGAGTGTCCTGTGGTAGCATTATCTGCATCTGTGTGTTGGCTGCCCATGACAGTAATTAATGCTTGTGCAGCATCCTTCATTTTGAAAGGCTACAAGGATATGTTTTCTGTAACACAGTCCTGGTTGTCAGAGGAACTGTTGAGAAGTAAGAATATCAAGACAAAACTGAAGTGGAATGATTTTACTAAGTTAAATGTAGCCTTATGTCTCGGTGCAAGGGGTTAGACACCTTCTGCAAGGGTGAGGCACCTGACTTGCTCACCCTGCAAGTAGGATGTGAGCTCTTTAGAAAAAAATCTAATTGGGAACCCATCAAATTTCCACCTCTCGGAAAGTATTTTCTAAAATTGATTCCAGTTACTGTGTTCTGGGGTTGGCTTCTCCTTACTGATGAGGAAGGAGGGATTGGTTTTGGTTTTAACTGCTAGCCATCTGCAGTAGGGCTCCAAACCTCCTCTGGCTTGGGTTAAAAAAGATCTGTCCTCAAAAGTGAATAATTTTCCTGGCTATACTTAGTCTATGGATGAGCCAGAAGGAGCTCTTCACTCTCAAATCCAGCAAGGCATCTGGAGAGTAAAGTTTCTGGTGACTGGAGTGCCTTTCTCTGGAAGTGCATATTGAGCCGAATGTACAAGTGCAGCTTTTTCGGTGTAACGGCAGATTATTGTACACTGGTTTTGTCACAGATGCCCCTGTATTTAGGGATTGGGGAACGTACATGCACTTCATATGCGATACTAAATATCAGTTCTAAAATACATTTGTAATTTGGGTTAATGTGTCCAGTTTCATACTTAATTTCAGGGAGAAAATTCTTCTAATAAACCACTGGTTTACACTTAAGAGTTACCTTGAAGTGACTAGATCAGCACATTTTTCATATCCAAAAAGATAAGTAACTATTCATCTTACTCCACTGCAACTTCTTTCACTTTTAGAAATGGAGTGCCTTGGCTAAGGCACGGAGCTTGGGAGCCGTGAATGCAATACCAGTGTATTATTGGTTAGAATTTACAGGTACAAAACTGATGCAGAGAGTAAACAGTTTGCCTGAGGTCAAATAAGAAATATGTGACAGTTACTGGTGTCTGCTTATTCTTTGTGTTGTCTGCTTAGAAATAATCAGAAGGTCCTTCTTTTTTTTTTTTCCTCCTCAGCCTTTTTACGGCACCTAGCACGCTGATTTTGATTTAAGCCTTTAGACTTTGATTTAAGAGTACGGGAGCTACTGTAACATGGTAAAGGCAAGCCCTTGGATTCTCTTGGCAAGTAACAATCATTTGGACAGAAGTAGTGAAAGGATTGCAAATACTCTTTCCTCATGCTGTCTGCTGTCCTGATAATAATTTCACAAGGCTTGTACTATTAAAAACTTGAGAACCTGGCACACTCGGTGTACTTTAACTGAAGTGTTTGAAAACTTGAGGCTTTCTTTGAAGGGCCATAGAAATCTGAAAGTTGCTTTGAAAGTTGGTTGCTGGCAGCAGAGGACAAGCTCACAGCACCGTGGTGAGGTTTGCTGCAGGGGCAGGATGTGGTTCTGTGCTGATCATACCTGGCCACCCTCTCTAAGACTCTAACCATCGCGTTGAGATTTCTCAGTACAGTAAATGTCTTACTGAGTCAGAAACATCTCGGTTTGACTGCATATTTTTGCTCTCTGCCGCAGTGGGTCACTAGCTATGATGTGGTTGAGTTAATGAAGTGAACAAGGGAAGTGTTAGTAAAAATAGTGTTTTTCTGTAGCATCTAGTCCATGAAAGTGGTGTGCTTGGATGACGAGAGTCTGTGTGTAGTGGTTCCAGGTTTAAAACCAGTTTATCATTTGCCTCTGGCTCCAAGGATGGTACTTCCATCTTCCATCTGTGAACTGATGTGCTGCAAGACTTGAATTCCTCCTCTGCTTGCTCTAACCACCGGCTGGTGGCTTAGGGCTGCCCATGCTGCAGTGCAGGCTCAGTGTCACTGAGGGAATGCAGGGGGGAATCACCATGTTAAATTTTAATGAAATGGAACCAGTGTTTAATTAGGACTAATGAGTAGTGGAAATATTCACCCTGTCTGGGCAGCCTCATCTCTATCCAGTGGCTGGATGATGCTGTAGCTGTGGGTGAGGTGATGGTGAAGGCTGGAGGCCCCTGTAGCGAAGGTTGGCCATCACTGCCCTGCTTGCTGAAGGAAGGTGAAGTAGACCAATGTCAGGCTGTCCACAACCCTCTCAATTTCACTGCATGGCTTTAACCACAGTGCTGTTGTCTCCCTTAATTAGGATCTCCTTCTGATTTACTAAAAGAAAATATAATTTCAGCTTTGAGTTGGTGCACAGCCTCCTGGCTGGGAAGAACTGTATTGAGGAAATCCCCTGATAAGCTTAACCTGAGCTGACTAATGCTGAATGAATGTCTCCGCAAGGCAGCAGCCTGGGGAACAGCTCTCCTTACAGGATCAATCCTTCCGTTTGTTTAGTAGCACAAAGCGCAGCAGCTGTGGCACGTACAGGGCTCGGGGTACGGTAGGGTGACTCTGTTAGCATGAATACTCTGTACTTTAAGGAACACAAGAGTCCAGCTGTGAGTGCTGGTGCTTAGCCCTGCCCTGGGTCCCAGGGAACCAGAAGACAAGTATTCTGATCTGCTGGAAGCTTGATTTTATTAAAGAGTAATCAGCAGCGGATATGTGAGTATAATTTACTGGGTATCAGAAGGTCTCTTTAAACATTGCACTGAATTAAAAAAGAAAAACTGCTATGCATGGTTTTATTGTTTCTTTATGAGATACAGCTGTTGAATTTGTATTTTTCCTTATTATATTCACTGTCCCCCAGCCATTCATCATTACAGCTCTCTGGAGTCATGATTGCTCCCCAGTCCCCCGTATTAAAAACCCATCAGAAGAGTCCAGTTGGAATTTTCCAAGCACGCGTGACATCTCGGCATCACAGCTCTCTTTAGTTTTTGTGACATTGAGGGTTGGGATCCCACAGGCAGTCTTTTGGAAATACTTAGTTTCCATGAAGAGAAAAGTGGTGAGGGAATTCTTGCCTCCAAACTACTTTCTTTTTTTTTTTTCTTTTTTCTTTCTTTGAATGAATAGAAGCAAGCACTTCTGTTAGACCATTTGTGGAAGCTCCCCTCCAGCAGTAAATGGGAGCTGGTGTTGTGGTAGGGATCCCATAGCTGGCACACTGAACGCTCAAATTCAGGCAGTATCTCTGCAGGTACATATTTAAAACTAAAATATTACAGCAAGTTTAAACAACTTTGGCAGCATGTGCAAATTACTTGGCAAAAGTGTTAATTTCCTTGTTAAACGTCGTAGCAGAATGGGCCTTTGATCCCAGCAGCCTGTTGGGAGTCCTTCCTAATTGTTATCAAACTATCCTGTAGCTTTAAACAGATAAGACCTAATTAGCTAAAGTGGTGTTGCGTTTTTCAAAATAAAGAGTGCCCTCTCAATGTTAGGCACCTGTGTTTCTGCTCTTTCAGCTAGAATTACATATTTGGCGTTCTGCCCAACATACGACTTCAAGCGAGGGCTGGTATCCTGTGGCAGGCGGTGGCTTCCAGCAGTGGAGGAGAGGGGACTGTGGTTTGTGTTTCCCCTGTGGCCCAAGCACAATGTACAAATAAACCCCTTCAGAGGGGAGGCAGAATTAAAAAAAAAATTAATGGCAGGACTATGAAGGCCTGATGTAAAAAGTCTCTCTTTCATTTTTGTATCCTTTGCACTTGTGAAAAGAGAGAGGAGAAAATTGCTTTGATGGACTAAGGGCTGACTGCCGTGCCTCGATATAGAGTCTTCTGCACATCAAGAGATCATTTTAATGATTAATCTGAAATCTCCTTTACTACTTTTAACCTCAGGCTATTAGTGAGGCCACCCTGGAGGAGGGAGCAAGAGATGTTGGAAATGCAATATTCTTCTGTCTTCTTCACCCATCTGCTCCCAGTGGGAAAACTGAAGCATTAAGGATTTGGTTCAACACCTGTTAGGTTACTCAAGGAAATACAAAGACTTTACCAGATGTTTAAGAAGAAACATATGGCAGGCAGGGAAGGAGAAGCTGTGCCAGTTTTTCTGTTTAATCAATCAAACTTGTAACAATCAGTGGTATTGTCCATACCCTTAATAAATAATAGTTCCCTCGAAATACTTGTTAATGCAGTCAGTTCCTTCCTTCCTTCCTTCCTTCCTTCCTTCCTTCCTTCCTTCCTTCCTTCCTTCCTTCCTTCCATCCATCCATCCATCCATCCATCCATCAAAGTAAAGACTATAGGTTTAGTTTTGTGAGGTATTTTGTGAAAGTGAATGTTGGTTCATTGAAGTTCTGAAGCTTAGGTTCCTTCTAGCTTTTTTCTTTTTAATATATAAACCATATAAAAACCAACCAGTTTTACTTTCACCACAGGCTACCGCCGATTGTAGTATATATAGAAAATTATTGTTGCTGTAAATCCAGAGGAGCTCCTCTGGTCGTGTGGTTTGAGTGTAAAAAAAAAAAAAAACAAACAACAAAAAACCAAAAACGATTGAGTGGTTTCCTGGAGAAATACTTTACACCAGCTCCCATCAAAGATGCTTTTAGTCCAAGCACCTTCAGGGAACAAACCCTGTGTTTCACCTGTCCATCAATACCCGGGCTGCATCCATATGACTTCGGCCATCGGTCAGAAGGAAATAAGCACGCTGAAGATGCTTTCTTAGTCATCCAAATGTGGAGCATATTAGGATAAGCATCTTGTCGTTTGAGGCAGGGCACGGTTCAGTTCTGACGTTATCTCACGGCGATAGCCTTCTGTCGCATCGTCATGATTAATCACAGCCTGGTACCATGTGTTACCAGGCAGCCTGCATTTGCTTAACTGTCAGTAACTACTATACATACTCTGCTGGCTTAATCCCTAGTGACTGTTTTCTAATGCTAACAGTGCTGAACAATGGGATATCATGTCAGCTTCTGATTGATTTCTGGCCCCCCCTTGCAAACAATCGGGAATGTCCCTGTTTGAGATGCTTACTTAGCTACCTTCTACTGGCAGTGGTTAAGCACTGCCCTGGTTGCTGCCATTATCAAGTAACTTTTAATTCTTCTGTAATTCAGGATTTGGCCAAGTTGAAAATAAGAGTATTTCCTTTTTATAAGCTCACTGTGTGCTTGTGAATTGGTCAGTAACTAAACAGTAGATGAAGCGGGGGGGAGAGCATTTGGAGGTCAGGGTGCTGAGGTTTGCTTCAACTTCCCTGTATAACTCATCCCTCTTCAGGCACTGAGGAGCGTGAAGGAGGCTGAAAGATCTTCTCTTTAAAAAGTCTCTATTAACATCCTTGGGTAACAGCTCTGCATCTTTTCCTCATTAAAATGCAGATGGAACTAGTTTTATTTTGTTTAGAAAAAACCACAGCAGTTGTCAGAGCGAATGTACTGTTTGTAAAAGGGGATTCAGGGTTTGTCTTGGTCTCCACCATGTGAGTTGTGTAGGAAAGCTCTTCTCCGTAAGATACAGGAATAAAATGAATTTAAAAGACTCTGAAGTCAGCTAGAGATGATGTTTTTCTTAATTCATACATTTTGCTGATGTCATGCAAAGCATTAGAGGAAAAAATGGTATTTAGAGCCGGGTCAGTGTACACTTCAGCTGTCAAGCTCTTTGTGAACATGGTGATTATTGTTAAGTGAAGCATATGCTGATCGCGGTGTAAATATGGTTTTCCTCTATTGCCTGACACTGTGTTAATTAAAACATCCCTTTGCCGTAGGAGCTGGTGGTGGCAAGTGCCATTTCTTTTCCTTAGCGGAGCTCGCTCAGGAGGGTGTGTGGGGCCTGGCTCTCCTCCCACTGAGCTATCTTAACACTTTGTGCCTTTGACCAAAATGGCATTTTTAGTAGAGAATCTTAATTTTCTTTGGATAAACCTATTCTCGTTTCCTGGATTTTCCAGACACCTCTCTTCAGATGGCTGGAGTCATTATGACCACCGAATTCCATTCTGGAATACTGAAATCCTATGTTTTATCTTAGAGGCTAAAAGATGCCCTTGTAGAATTTTTAATTGTTCTTTTTTTTCCCCCTGACTTTCTGGGTGCCTGAAGTAGGCTTTTCTGCTTTAATCCAAATCACTGGGATTTGCTTATATATCAAATGCAAATCTCTTTGCATCCATAATCCTTCTTTATAAACTGTTGTTGACTTTTCTGTTGACTTTATTTATTTAATGCCCGTTCGTGCGTATGTTCCAAGGTTTGGATTTTTGAAAAGTGCATCTCAAGTGAGTTATGAGACAGATCTGTGCTAATATGGCTTGACAGTCTGCTGAGAGGTTTGTGCTAAAATACAGTATCTACACTGTCTAAGTTTTCTCATTTTCTCAGAACTGCAAGTATGTAGAGTTTGTTCTTGCTCTGAAGACCCTTTTTATTTATTTATTATTATTATTATTTCACCAGACTTTGAGACTTAGAAAGTGTTGTGGTCTGAGAGCATAAATACTTGCTTCTGTATTTGCTTGTTGAAGAAAGAATAAGGTGTCTACAGAGCTCGAAAAGATGGGGGTAAGGAGGGGCTCACTGCTGGAGCCGGCAGCCAGGTCGTGGCTCCTGCAGTAGTTCGCGCATCGCTTCCCGTGCTGGGTGGTCCCTCCTGTTTACGAGGCTCCACTGCAGATCCAGGGGGAGGAAGCAAAATCGAGGCTGTGCCTTATTGGACATAAATGGGATTGGAGTGTTTTCAGGGAGAGTACAACGTGCTTCAAATCTGTAAGGGTCGTAATAGAGAAAAGAGGAATTCTGTAATTCAAATTATTCTGAAGACAGCTGGATTTAGACAGCTGGATTGAGTCATTTGTGAAACAGTGGAAAACATCACTTGCATGGTTTAAAAAAAAAGAGCAAAGATGAAGAAGTCTTGGAGTCTGATTAATTCGTGATCTGATGCTTTGCTGCCCTTCACCATGGAGGAAAAAATCCCTGGGATGATTTATTAAATGATTGGTTTTATCTTTGTGTACTTGGCTGATTGCAGTACACTAAGTAATTTTGTTGCTGGTGCTGTTTAAAATTACAGTATGATCTGGAGTAGAATAGAAGTGTCGCAGTAATAGGCTAAAACTTAATAGCACCAAATGACATGATTAGAGACTAAAAACAAACTGAGTAATTATGACGTGAGGAGACAGAAAAAGATGATTGTGGTAATTGATCAGGGATGGCTAGTCCTCTGGGGTGGTATGGATATGGGAAAGGCAGCAAATACTGCCAGCAGTATCTTCACTGTGGCTGGGACATCTCAGCAGGAACAGTGTGCTCATTTTTGTTGTATGTGTCAAAACCCCCCAAACAAACAGTGAATGAAAGTAAGACGAGGTCTCTGCAGTGTGTGCAGGTGACAAGTGGTGGAGGTAGTAGAAACATTGAGCGTGGTCATTCCGGAGTGTAGGGCAGAGAAGAGACACCCCTGATGGAGAAGATTTCCTGGAGCTGGAAGCAAACTAGAATTGCAGCCCACAAGTTAAGCTTTGGTCGGAAATTGGAAGAGGGAAGTTGGGCAGCAGCAGTGTGATAGGGACGATGGCAGCAAGAAGCAGCTGGTTGAGCTGCGGGGGCATATGCGGGTAAGGTGGTGGTGAGCCAGCTGGACCTGCTGATACGTGTGGCCTGGCATGTGCTCCAAGGGTGGGTGAGTGCCCTCCCTGACTCCCGGGCAGGGTAACACCGTGGGGTGAGTTTGACTCTTGGCGCAGGAGCGTGCTGGGTGCTGCGACCAGGGCTCTTCAAGTTCTTTAGAATTCAGTGAAATGTTTGTTGCCAGCAGGTGCTTTCTGGTGCTGCCTCCTCTGTTTCAATGAAAGGTTTCCTTTAAGGTGCTCCAATCCTTTTCCCTCCTTTTTCATTAGGGTGTGCCAAAAATTACTGTGTTGCAGACTGATCTGTTAGGAGTAAGGAGGGACATCACCAGCATTTGTTATAAAATACGTGGGTAGAAGAGTCTTGAAGCTGTTCCTGCTTTGGTAACTGTGAATGTTTAGGTGATACAACATTAAATAATTCCTGGATTTGGGAAATTGAGGAGTCCTAGTTTATGTAGCAACAGATCTGGAGGGGGTGGTTGAAAAGAAATCTGACCCACGGCCCTCTACAGACACATGCCCCAGCAGAGGTGAAGCCTCTCGAGCCTGTTGTTTCCTAGCTCGTGCTGCAGGAGACCTGCAGTCAGGTGAAGGTAACAGGAGAGAAGTCGCTTCTCTTTCTGTGTGACTGGTGGCCTTCAAGTTGGAGTTTGGGGCATAAGCAGACCCTTCTGCCAAAGGCAGCTGTCTCTGTTCAAAGAGGCTTGCTTTACAGTCAGGGCAAGCTTATGCAAGATGAGATTCTCTTAGTCAGTTGGTATTTGGGTATTTGGTAATTGGTATTGGTAACTGGGATCGGATTCAGCGTGGGACAGTCCCTCCTGTTCCCCTGTGTGTATGAAGATGCAGTTTGATCTTTGTCTAAAGAGTCTTTAGTTACTCCAAAGGGAAAAAAAAAAGCTCTTCTGTCCCCAAGAATCAGTGATCCTCATGACTGGCTCTGTCTCTTGAAGTAGGTATAGCAATATGGAACAGATCTGTCACCAACTGTGCTTAACAGCATCTTCTGTTTGATGCTTTAATAATAGGAAAGAAAAGGGGGGAAAAAAGTATTTCTATCTTAACTACAATACACCTAATTAAAAACAAAGACATAGAGATTGCAAGGTATGCTTTAATCACAGTGGGACCCTTTTATAATGATTTTCCTGTCACACATGTAGTTGCTGATGCTTTGATACTTCCACCAGTGTGCCTTACAAAAGTTGCAACGTGAATATGGAAAGGATGTGTGCTAAGTTCTAAAAACATCACAGCAAACCTATGACATAGATTTTTATTCTTTTGTTGTTCATCTGCATATTTATGCATCTATAGGGAAAGCAGGTAGTGACTAACAGCTTGTGAATACTTATGAAAGTGGTTTGGGTTGGTATGAGGTGAAAACACTAAGCAGTTACCCAAGATTTATTATGCATTTATATGCAGCTGCTACCTTTTAAGGCAGTTAAAATATCTAAAAGCTAACTTTTGCTCTTGCATTGTTGTAGGATCGTTTCCTTGTGCTGTGACAATGGCAGAAACACTGATGTCTTGTCAATGGATTTTCATTGCTTGATGTCCGTAAACAGAGTTGGGGATTCCTGCACCAGTTCCCTCTGCTATGTAGTTTTATCTCCTCCTTCCTTTACGTACATCTTGCAAGATGCTGTACCAGTTGAAGGAGGTTTGGTGGTAATAAGCTTGCAAGGATTTTTCTTTTCCCTGATAGCAGGAATTCATCATAAATGTAGTGAAAGCTGCTCCTTGATAGCACTGTCCAAAAGCAACCTCAAACATAAAGCTTTGTAGCCCAGTAATGTGCTTGGGGCGAGACAGCGGTATTTATCCCATCTCCTTGGTGAAGAGCTTAAATGCTGTTGTTGCTAATTTCTTTTCTAGAAAGCGTGACTCTTCCGGCGTGTTGATCCCTGTTTGCGAGGGGGAGCAGCTTCCCTCCGCCGGGGAGCTGCAGCGAGCAGGCTGTCAGTTGGCGAGGCAGACAATTGAATCAAGGCACTAAAACATGCCACTCCAAAGCTGTTTAAATCATCGTAATGCGAATTATGAATTTATTACAATACATAGTACCTCAGGGGACAGAGAGGGAAGGGAGATCTGAAGGGGCTGTTTGTAAACATGTAAAACAATAAGTGTTTCCTGCCTTGCCACTGCGACAGGGAGCTCGCCTGAGAATTAAAACCTAAACAAATGTGTACGCAGGCAGCAGCTCACCTGAGGCCAGATGGCTCTTGGTGGGCCAGGTAGCAGGCTGCTTAACAAAAAAAAAACCCAACAACAAACAAGAATAAAAAACCCTCTGTAGATTCAAAGGACACCGATTTTTATTATTACATCCCACCCCCAGTTTATTCCTCAACACTGGCCATCTCCATCTCCCCCCTCCTGTCACTTCCCTCCCCACTTCCTTCCCCCTTTTGCAGCTGGCTGTTGCAACACGAGTGGCCGGAGCGTGCCTAGGAAAGCGCTCAAACAGGGTCCTGCGGAAGCCATGAGGTCGCAGGGCACGCACACATCAGAGCGGTGCTGGCAAAGCAGGCAGTGCCCGGTTCAAATCCCTGGCTCCTTTTCTCCCCAGCTACAGGGGGATGGTCTAAGCTTGGGATGCTGGCAGCACCTGACACCTTGACATCTGCCTCTGCTGCGTGAGCTGGGATGCTGTTAACTTAGTGCTGGTTTGGGAAAGGTTTGGAAACCTTGGTGAGGTCAAACCCCTTGCTGTGCTTCTGGGATTAGCCACCAGCGTGCGAGGAGCGGGTCTCCAGTGAGTGCCTGGTTAGCCTAAACAGTGAATCTTTCTTCTGTGTTTTGGCTCCCCTTCTGTGGAGGGTAACACATAACGTAGCCCATGCAGCAGTGGGCATATAAAGTGGAGTGAGTTTTGCTAAGAGACTTCCTGAAAGACATTGATAGGGCTTTCACTGGCCCAAACTGCTTTCCTGTGAAAGGGATTGTTAGTGCCAGGAGAGGCAGTCATGACCGTGTGCTCTGGTGTCCTCCACAGAACAGCTGGTGGAGCCCAGATCCTAGGTCCTGCAGCGAGCCCTGTGTCCTGCTCAGGGGGCCAAGTCTCTGAATGTCACAGTATGCCTTTTGTGGAGCAGGAGTGCTGCTTGAAGGTGTAATGTGTCCTGTGCTTTGGACAAGCTGGTACAAAAAACCCCATAATCACAAATTCACCAGTGCTTCCTAAGGGAGGAGAAGCAGCACACACTTCTTTGGAGCAGCATCACAAAAAGTTGATGGACACTCAGCATTGCACTAAACAATGTTTTTTAGTGCATGTAGTGGTTGTTTTGCCTTTTTTTCTTTTTCTTCAGTTTTTAGCAGCAGTGCTGATCCTTGGTAGTCAAGTACTCAAGCCTCTCACTTGTCAGATGCTTTGAAAGGTGAGAAGATTAGCAGCTGCCTTCCCCACCTTCAAGTCTTCACTCCATCAGTGGGCTTTCTGCTCAAAAGATGACTGACATCCCGCAGTGGTGTCGAGTCCTACTCTCCAGTCTGTACATATTGAAGTGCAGTGGTGGGATAATGAATTTTAGTCATTACTGATGAGGAGAACATAACAAAGGAGCCAGCAGCTTACAGAGGGATGGCTCCATATCCCATTACTTTTGCTGTTTGAGAAGCAGCATGTTTCAAGAGAGCTCTGAAGGGCATGGTGCTGACTGATGTGGAGGTAATGATTTATGAAGTGGAGAACCTGAGCTTACTGCAGGCTGCATTGCCAGCATGCTGGCTGTCCTTAAAGGACTCCTGAATATGCTGCATTGCAAGACTGCAGCAATTTGGCTGCAAGCTATATTTAGCCTATTTCTTCTTTGTTGGTGTATAATGTGCAGTTCAGTGGAAAACTTGGTCTCTCCAAAAAGGAGATTTGAACTGGAGTCAAGACAGGGAAAACACCATCTGTCTAGAAAGCATTTTTTTTTAAGTGATTTGAAGGGGAAAGCTGTATATGGAAGATGCCTGGGTTTTTTTGTTGAAAGTTTGGTTGGTTTGGTTTTTTTCTTTCTTTCCTGGTCTTCCATTCTTTATTTCAGTAATTAAATTCTTTTAAAAATACAGACAGAAAAATGTGCTTTGTAGTTCAGGTTTTTAGACCAACAATTTAGTAAGAAAATAAAATATCTTTTTTTCTGCTCACAGTGAACAACAGCAATGTTAGGGCAAAAATCAACTGTGTTTTGAGGAGATTATTCATGTTGGAAACACTCTTAAACGCTGAACAAGGATTAGCCTTATTGTGTTAAGGAACAGAAAAGAGCAACAAATACTGTCTCCGTTTTAAAGTGCTTACAGTCTGGATTAAAGGTTTGCAAACTTAATTGGTCATCGTGAGCAGTACCAGGCTCTCCGGTGGCTCCCAGCAGTTCATGCATGCAAGAAATATTTGTGCTCTGCCTTGCCAAGGAATGTGTGCCATCACTTTGAAATTAGTTCAGGAATTACCCCTGGGAAGTGTCTGTAGCCTGAGATGGAGTCCCCTGGGATTTCCTGCTTTTAAGAGACATAATCTGTCCAAACTGATCAGCTCCCAGCCTGTGGACTTGCTTTCCCCTCTGTCTGAGCGGGGCTCTGCACTGACCTTTAAGGCACAATGTGAGGCTTTGTCGGGGAAGTTTTGATCTGGAAAAGGCTAAGTCCATGATTTTTTTAGGTGAAGACAGGGCGAGGAGGGTTTTTTGGAGGGGTTTTGGTTGATGAGCTGTTGATGGCAACTGGGGAAAATGGACTGGGAAAATGACACTATGCGGATGAAGTAGGGATAGAGAGAAGGTGGCATCTTTTCCATGCATTAGCTGTAGAAATAAAAATATTTTAAATACCACTTGATCTTAAAAATCGACTCTTAATTATTGTCAGATTCTTGAGCATTATTTGACTAATGGGGAGACATGGTTGTGTGTAACTTGAATGACCCATCGTGCTAACCCAACTGGATTTGGTCCAGAGCAGCCTGCTCTGGCTGACCCTGCTCCGGGTGGAGTTTGGTCTAGATGGTCTCCAGAAGGCTCCAGCCTCCATGCTTCAGAGATTAAAGCAATGTTGGAAATTAAAGCCTGATCACTTTTTCAAATAGGTAATGTGGAAGATGTTCTGGTGTTGGCTAGTGGGGGAAAAATGAATTTTGAAAGCTTTATTATGCGTTACGTGTCTTAAGTTGGTACAGTTTGCCTACATAATGATACAGGTATTAAAATACTGCTGTAAAATGACTTAAAGATAAATTCTGGGTAGACAATACATGGAACACCTGTTCCTCATGAGTTTCAACAGGCAAAGAGTCTTTATGCGGATACATTTTTCTTAGATAACATTTTCTTAGCTTTAATAATGTTACATATGAAATATTGCTTTTTATGGCTATGCAGTATCTTTTTATTCTGTTTCTTGGGTGTCTGTTCATCTGTCTCTATAATTATATTTTACTTCCTGGAATTATGCAATCCATCAATGTCGGGAAGGGCAGGGTGGTTAAGGGTTGCTCTGAGACTCATCAGACAAACGTGATGCATTTCTGGCAGTTAAAATTGTATCCTTATTAAAATTGAGAAATTTCTTCTCCCTACCTCTCCCCGAGTCCCATGATTTTTAAAAACTCTCATAAAATGGAAATCTCAATTCCTTATTGTGGTTTATAAATTTAAAATTTAATTTAAAATAGCCTGTGGTGAGTATTTTTAAATGAATTGTTCTTTGGCTTTGATACAGCATGCAAATATCTGAGTCTGGCCGCAATGATGTTTGATCAGTGTCTGGCTTTTCTTGCTCGGTAGACTTTCTGTGGGAGAGCTTCAGTCGTGCTTTGGGAACGTTACAGCGGCACTGACTGTCCTGTGCTTGGGATGCGGTCGGCCCCTGAAATGCCCGGCTGGAGAAGTGCTGCAGGAAATGCCTCTGTGCTTCAAGAGGTGAAAATCAGACACCAGAGCATGGGGCACTTTTTAAACAGAGACTCCCAGAGACTGGAGTTTTGGGATGCTCTTCGACATTTGGTGGCCCGTGTCCACTTCTGTTTTTTACCAAGTGAATTCTAAGTGAATCTGCATCCATGTTGGCTGGCAGGTGTTGAGAAAAGATGATGTAATTCGGCTTTGATGCAAAGGATGCTTTTTGGAAGACGTTCTCCACTTAATGCTGCTCAATATAATGCTGAACCACAATTCAGTCAGACAGTCTTACAAATAGGTTATTGTGCTTATTAATCCATCACTGGAGAGCCATGGGCCTCGCTCACCATGAAGCAGGCTACTAAGTCTAAGGATGATGTACAAAAAAAAGAATCTGGGTGTATGTGGGAGAAACAAGATCTTGACCCCACTTGGCACTTTGAAAAAGTTATGGTGATAAAGGTGAACAGCAGCAGTGCTATGGTGCTGGTTTAGGTGTAGATCTCCTCTGATCAGCTGTAGTGCTTTTGAAGCCTGTTTCAAGACTTGTAAACTAGATGAGGCAGTGTTTCACCCAGAGTTCAGTGCTTTGGGAATCTGAGGAATTTTATTCTACTGGGGGGGAAAAATCAACCTGAATTTTTAATTTTGATGCAATGGTGGCTTTTTTACTAGCTTCTTATTTCCCAGAGTGGTGAATATTGGGCAAGCAGATGTTCTCTGACCCTCCTTCAGTCTTTGCCATGCATAGACCGTCACACTATCGGCATAAAGTGCACGTGTATATATAAATTAGAGGCATGGTGATAAATGGGAGAGGCTGCAGGTGAACTCGAGCACTGGAGTCTATTAAATCCTTGTATCCGAGAGTTTTCTCCTCTTCCCTTTTCTTCCTCAACAGTGAAGCATAAAGGCCTTGGGCTCTGCTTCCACCTCCTTGAATTCTTCAGAGTGCACATCACAGTGTCTTTAAACAGTGTGAGATGTGTCAGGGAACTGAAGGCATTAGCAGAGCTCTGGGATTTATTGGCAGATTGACAACCTGATAGGCACGCTCCCTTTCTTCTCTGTTTGTCACTCTTTGATACTTTCCTTTTCACTCTCCAAGGGGAGGGAGTCCCACTGTAACACTAAATGTCTTCAGCATTTCTACTCTGCAAAATGCTTTATCTTGGCTTAAGATTTTTATTTTTTTTTTTTCCAGTCTGAAGTTCACCTTATCCTTAAAGGTGCATAATTTACCAGGCCTCTTGGGATAGCTTTGTGACTTGCAGAGAAACTGAACTGGGAACTGAACTCATTAAAACTAAATTAGTTTAAAAAAGAAAAAAAAGTTTCTTCTTTGTGGGAACACTTGCAACTAATATGAAAGGCTTAAGATGCTGGTGCTTTGTGGGTGTGAGGCTAGAAAATGAGGTGATATCTTGGGAAATTGACGATCTCTCATGTTCTGTGTTGAGTGGTGCTTAGTATCAGAGAGACTAGAGAGAGGTTGGTTATATGCGTAACTTTGGGACTTAAATGCAGTTCTCGGCTCTCAGATTTCACTGGTTATCTTGATCTCTGTGCCTCCCACCCCAAGGTTTTCAACATGAGTAACAAGAGCTTTCTCTGCTGGCATCTGCTCAGCCTTTTTTATTAAAAAAAAAATAATAATATATATATATTAAATCCAGCAGTGTTGCATGTATGTTTGTATGTGTGTTTTTACCGATTGCATCTGCAGGCTACTGCTGTGCCACTTGCCTCATAGCTGCATCAAAGTTTTCATCCCTAAAATTGGGGCACGTACCAATCAGAGCTATTTACTTTAGCCCTGCATAAGACGGCACAAAATGTTGACCCGCGGTATTAGTTTCCTCTTTCTCCAGCTGTTGCCAGCCTTGACCTCCCCCCACGCTGCAGCACAGAGCTGAGCAGTGCCAGCCAATATTGCTTACCCTGGATCCGCTGTGTGCAGCAGATAATGCCTCAAAGCTCCTTCCTCCTGTGCATTTAAAGTACACAGCCGTATTAGAAGATTAAGTTACTTTGAACGCAAACAGCTCCCTGTATTGTAACTCAGGCTGGTTTTCACTTTGTTCCACTTAAGATATTGCCAAAGCTTGCTGTGACTTTTTTCCCCGCCAAGCAGTTGAAGAGCATAAAATTGTTTCAGTGCTGGTTAATGCAGTAGCCACGGGGCTATTGCTGTTATCCCTAATGTCTGATTTTTCTTGATGCTTTGGAGTTCAGGTGAGTTGGTTACTATGGGTTTGTTTGGGGTTTTTTTTGGAGGGGGGTTATGTTGTTTCTGCTAGTTATTTCCTTGTTTGCAGAGCTTCTTTCCTGCTTGGCTTTGTACCTCACCAAACTGTCAGATGAGGAATGCATACATTTGGTAGAGAAAATTAGACCATTAATTCTGCAAGATGTTTTTAACGATACTTCAAGATCTCAATTTGATAGGAAGGACTGGTTAGACAAGGAAACCATCTGATCACTTGAGATTGAGCAATTAACTACTTAACAGCTGGAAAAAAGGTTGCAAGTGATGTGATTCTTCACACCAGCAGCACTTAGCTATTCCATCCACAGTTTTAAAATGCTTTGAACAGGAGATTAGTATCTTGCTCATTTTGCAGATGAGCAAACAGAAGTACAGAGGGGAGATGAATAGGCTCAAGCAGCAGGTCAACACCAGAGCCAAAGGAATGAATCCCGGCTGCCTAAATGCGATCCGTTGGAGCCGAGGCAATAATGCTTCCCCTAGGATTATTGCATCTGCCACTGCTGACAGGGCCAAAATTTGCAAGTTGTTTTTTTAAATTGTTGTTCGTTTTAATTTATTATTATTATTATTTTCTTTAATGTGCGGGTGTCTGTGGATGAGATCCTCAGAGAGACAGCGTATGTCCAATGCCTCCCAAAAACGTGAGCCCCACTGGTTCAGGTGGGTGCAGCACGTGTCTTTGCAATGCCTATTGCATGGTTTACAATAATAAAGAGCAAACCCAAAATGTTTCCTTGTGGACTTATTTTAAGAGGACTAGTTCACTGAGCATTGAACTGTTACTGAACCCCGGTTCAGCATGCTGCTTGTGTTTCTGTACCCTTGGTGATATTCTGCAGCAGGTCTAGAAAGGGGGGCAATGGGTGTGGGACTCCATTGCTCTATAACTCATGGAGGCAGCCAGTTGTGCATCCTGCACGTTCAGTTTGCCCTGCCTCCATACTCCGGGGACTCTGATCTATTCCATGGCACTGATTCACTGTTCATCGTGAACCTGTGGCTAATTTTGGGGTTCACATTGGCTATGGGAGTTCATCCAGGCTCTACTTCTCAGTCGAGAAGTCTTGCTGTTCCCCTCGCTCTGTTGTTCTTTAGCTAGGTTTAAAATACATATTGTTGCTGGCATTCGAATCCGTATCTGCTCCCGACATATGCTATTGGCACAATACCAACAGATGCTGTTAAGCGGTATCAAATCTTAAAGTGCAGCTATATTCTGAAGTGCGACTCTGTGAAAATGGCACCGTAGGGTTCCTCCTGTGTGTCTTGGTGATTTATGCATCAAGTTCTCTCTTAAAAAGTAAAAGATGTTGTTTGTTTGTTTTTAACAGTTGCTTTGACAAACTAAACCTATATTTGGATTTAATTTTGAAGGAAATCTTGGTGGGACTAGTGTATGTTTCTCGCTCCTGCCCTCACCCACAGCTCCTGTCCTCCCACCCTCTGTCTCAGCCATGCAGTGTGGCAGCTCTCGGGGCTGGGAAAGCTGATGTTTGTCAGTGCCATAGGATTCGGGCTTCTCTTGCAGGTTACAAGTATTTCCATTTTGCTATTTAATAACAAGTTGTCATGCTGCATTTGAAACTCTCTTAAAAATGCAAAATCCATTTGGAGGGAATAGAAATTTCAGAAATGTCAACAAACAATTAGCATTGTCGAGAGTGGGGGGTTTATTTAAACCAAAAAATGAATGAACACTGAGTTAATATTCTTCTTTCCCTCTTTCCATCCTTATTCTCCTTTTGTTTGTTTGAGATAAAACGATTATAAGCAAACTTACTGCACAACTGACTCTTTGCTTATTGTTCCTCCTCCTATGAAGTGTGGTGCCATCTGGCACATGGACAAGGGGGGAAGATTGATGGCTAACAAAGAGCACCATTCATTTTCTCTGACCAGATTTGGACAGAAAGCAAGTGTTTTTAATCAAATCTATATGTTTCTAAGGAATATTGGCTGCTGAAAATTTGCCAACATCTGAATTTCCCCCCTTCCCTGCCCTGTGAGAATTATATCCTGCCAGGCTGAGTCACGGACAGGACAGTATGGATGTTGGTCCTCTTGTGCATCCTTTTCTTCCATATTATTGAGAAAGCAGTAAGGTAAAGGCTGCTGGTGCTGAGGAGAGAGGATAGTGGGAGTGGTATGTGCTGTAGTGCAAATAATCTTAAAATGTAAAAGTATGGTTCTTTTAATGGCCTCTCAATGAATCATGCAAGACGACTGTCTGAACAAAACTCACCGTTGCTTTCAATGAAGCAACCAAAACATCAGTGTAAAGGTTTCCTGAAGTGTTTTTTTATTTTTCAGAGAAAAATGAATGATTTATGGATTCCTTTTACTATCCCATCTTCTCTCGATAATCATGCAGTCACAGGACAATACAGGAATTTAGGATCTGTGAATCAGAGGGAATTCAGCCCTGGTGATCAGCTGTAAGAGTGAGATTCAGCTTTTCCAGAGAGAGATAGGGCTGACTCGTGGTGTGGAGCAGCTGAGCTGCAGCATGCCCTGGAAACCTAGACCTCCTGGTTAGGGAGGTTTGGGGAGGTTCTGGGAAGTACTTCACTGGAAAGGAAGGTGGTCAGCTGCATGACTGAAGAAAGGAGATGGTTAAGGAAGAAATGATGTATGTTTTTAAAAGGGTTCAGGGAATATTATCTCTTATGTTAATTACTGAAGGTGCTAGATGGATGCTGGCCTTGCTTAGCTGTGTTTCTTCCCTAGGCACACATGATGAGAGGGGTTTTGCTCTATGCTAAGACTCAAAAAGAAAAAAAAAAAGATGTGGCCATTTGAATATTAAATTCAAATGCCTTTAATAATACCTATAAATTAATAGGATTTCATGCACAGCATTCAAAAGCATTGTAAAGAGGATGTGGGATATGTAAAGATAAAATGGATTTTGTACCACTTTATAGCTGTGGGAAGAAAATGATTTTTTTTTAATATATTTTTTTTTCCCTTTGAAGTCTAATAATGGAGTTAATTAGCTCTAAGGACCTGGATTTGAAGCTTTGAAAACGATCTTTTCACTGCAGTGTTACTGAATTTTCTGGAAGGTTGCATCCACAGGTACACAGCCTTGCTGTGGTGTACGCAGCCTGGCACAACAAACGCACGTGTGCACGTGGAGGTGGTGACGGCAGCTCTGACAGCAAGACGGGAGAAAAACCTCCCTCTTTTCTTTAATACTGGAAAGTTCCTACCGGTGGAAGACACGACGTTTCTGTTAAGACTCTCACATCCTAGCTTCCAGGTTGGGAAGCCTGGGCAGCACTTTCACCTGCTAGTTCTCATCCGTGACTTGCATGAATAGGTGGTGGTGGCGATGCAGCATGGAGACGCTGGCTCTGAAACCGCTGAGTGGATGCTCAGGCCCTCCAGGCAGCAGGAGAAGGGTTCCTTGGTGTTCACCCTGCAGCGAGAGCCCTGCTGCCTCCCCACGGGAGGAGGACACCGATGTAACCTCACTTCGGCTGGTGCTGTGTTTTCAATCAGAGTTCACTATGCTTTGCATGGTTATATTTTTCTTAAATGTCATCACTCCTTTGCTTCTGTGGATTGAACACAGAGTTATGGATACTTGGCTGTAGTGTGCCTAAGGGTTAATCACAGCTTGTCAAACATGGTGCTAAAATTGCCCTGTTCCTCCTGCTGTGCTGTGGTGCTGGTAGGAGGCACAGCTTGAAACTGTGCTGCAGATCTGAGCCTGGGGTGTCCTGGGGCTCGGAGCCAGGGTCTCCTAGCCGGGTGAGAGCGTCTGCAGGGGCTTGGGTAGCTGTGCCGGAGGGGTGGAGAGACAGCTCTGCTGCATGGCATTTGAAGGAGAAGTAAAACCAACTGAGAAGGGAGTGACTGTGTTGACACAGAAAGTTTCCAACTGTTATATTTATATAACAGTTCAGAGCTTAAGTTGCTCTTGAAGCAGGCAGATTTATATCCCTTCCAAGCCTTGCTGCATACTGTTCCCCTCTTCCTGCTACTATAAATCTGGATGCTTTTGTTAATACAAATATTCTGTCTTTTAAAGAATTTTACTAAACTTTGTCATCAGTGAATCAAGTTCTGTGAGATTTGCTTTGTATTGGGTGATCAAGATTTTTCCTTTATCAGTCTCTATTTGCTGCCCTTAAATATTTCTGTGCTTCTTTTTTATGTAATAGGAAATCGTCAAAAGAAAGTGTATTTCATTTGTAGGGACATCTGACATTTGTGTTTGAAAGAGAAAGCTTGTGTTTCTTTGCTTCCCAGATGTTTGGTAGAACAAAAGTGGCTCTGAAGAGAGTGGCATGGCCAGGAAGGGGTTCAGCGTGGAAGTGTGCATACTCCCTTCTCCTTGAACATGCACTGATGCAATCTTTTAGCAGGACAAAATGAGAAGCAGTAGCAAAACTTGTAAGGCTTTATTTTTGCTCTCCTATGAATCTCCACAAAGGCCTTAATATATGGATCCAGTGATGCTGCTAAATGCCTGTGGTGCATCTCCAGGGAGGCCCTCGGTCATTAGGACCCCAGGAATCCTCATGTTCAACAGTGCTGTGCCAGGCTGGAGACAGCCCCACATGCTCTTTGGCATAAGATGCAGGATATAAGTTTATTGAGAGGCTTGTTTTGATGTGTGGGAGCTGGAAATGTTTAAATATTAGTGCTATGAGGGAAGGGCTCTCATAATCTTCATACCCGACAGAAACCCACAGGTGGGGTGGGGAACTAACACAAAGCTGTGCTTGGGGCTGGCTGCTGGGCTGTCCGTCCACCCTCTCCTGCCTGGGGTTAGTGATGGTTTTTGTGGCTTAATGTGTACTTAACCGGCAGCGTGGCAAAGCGAGCTGATGTGTGGCCTGTGGAGATGAAGGGGAGGCTTTCCATTGTCTTCAGTGGGTTGTGGATTAAGTCTCAGGAGAATAATAATATCGTGGTTTACTTGGCAGTACCCGTGCTAGTGGTGCTGTCTGACTGCAGACAGTAAACTGAGCAAGTTATGAAAACATGATAGCCCTCTTCTGAACAGGAGAGTCACTCAAATGTGAAAGCATTCCATTGTGTACTGTTTCTGTGGGAACTTTCAGCAGGGTATTTTTTGCATATAGATTCTGTGTCGATGAAGTGCTAGACCTTAACTAAATAAAGATATGGTGAATTTTTCAGTGAAATCACTCTAAGCAAAGTATGGAACCTTTTTCTGAAAGTTACTATATAGGTACCTGTCTGTACCTTGGAGGTGCAGAGATTTGGCACCACGGTGCTCATGGCATGTGAGATGCATTAGCTGGGGATTGTGAGTTTGCTGAAGTGCATAGAGCTGAGCACCAGAAACCTTCTCGCTCTAGGATTCGCATCTTAACAGTCTTGCTCGGAAGCTGGCGGTGTGGTCTGTCGAGTTTGGGGAGGGACACTCTTGGATTTTTAAGTTGTTTTCCATGAATGTACTGTAGCTTTCCACCATTATGGGTGTGCTCTTGCTGATTAGACCTGTCGTCATCAGAAATCTCATGTATCAGTTGAGGAAATGCTCTGATTTTGATGCTGAGTTGTTAAAGTGGATTTTCGAGCATCAGCATGCTTCCTGCAGGGGGAATGGAGGCAGAGCTGTGTTTGAATATTCATACATGTTTAGTTTCCAGCATAGCCCCTCCTCATATGATGGGGGAAGTCTCTCTCCTTTCTTTGCTGAATCTGCTTTTCCCTTATAAATCTTGAGTAGCTTCGTGCAGGAATCAGGAAAGTGAAGGGCATAGGGGAAAGCATCAGCACTTAAGCAATACTTATCTTGGTTAACCAGGACATGTGAATAGCACGGAGAGTAACTGCTTTTATTGCACACCTCAGCATAGTCTCAATGGCATCTTGTTTTAATGTCACTGATCAAAACTATTTGATATAGGAGAGATTGAGTTTCTGATTGCTGACCTTTCCAGCACAGGCCAGCTGACAGGGAAGACCTTTGACTGGTACAGGTATGCCAGGGTTGCTGAAGGAGTAGTGCACAGTGTGAGGAGGTTTTGGGAGCACAGAGAAGGCAGCAGGAAGTCAGGTCTTGTTTGCTTCGTATCTTTTGGCAGAATGGCATATTGATTCTTTAAAAGAAAATAAAAAAATAAAAAACCCCAAACCACAAGAAAATATTACTTGCTGCAGTGGGTTCCAGATAACCTGTGTTTTCCTGGGTGTTAGTGCTGGTCCTGAGGCAGATGACTTGGGAAGAGTGAGCATGACCGAGTCAAAGGCTGATTCTGTGCTGCAGATGCAAGGCTGCCTCTTGTTCACTGCAATTTGGAGTAAAACACGTGGAGGCAAGAGCAGAAATTCTGAAGCTGTCTGTCCTCTTAATGGTCCATGAACACCAGCCTTCAGAGGAGCCGCCCAAGAGTAGGCTGGACTTGGCCTCTCTTCATAGCAAAGCCCGTGCAGTCAGTGATGCGTGGAGCAGATGCCTGCAGCACCAGAACGGGGGCTGCCTGAGCAGCCACTTCCTACACCTAGGGAGGCAACTGATGTCAGGAAGGTGAATGCAAATGCCCATCAGCCAAGCCCTCAGATCACCTATTCTTCCTTCATGGGAGCAAGTCTTATACCTAGTAACACAGAATATTTTTTTGAGCTCAAAGCAGTGGATGACTCTCACTAAGCCCATAAAATTGTGGAAAGGGCATAATTGTTGTTTCTTGAGTAGAAGTGATTGATGTATTCAGCGAGACGAGTTCTTGTGAGGTGGTGATCTTGGGACTTCGATGGAACTTAATGTTGATCTTTCTGCACGAGACACTGGCATGCAAGTGATTGTTGCTGACTTGGTGTTTGTCCAACAAGCTTGAGTATTTGTGGTCCTGTTTGTTGGTTTCTTTATTTTGTGGATGGCCATATATATAGCTGCTCTAAAAAAAAAAAAAGGACAAAAAAACCCCATTATGTTGCATGCTTATTTAAAATAAGGTGAGGAAGACTGAAGAGAGATTAAGCCCATGTTTTTAAGCTGGAGAAGTGCAAATCCTCAAGGAACCCAGTGGTCTGATCCTCAGAGGTAATTAGTAGGTAGCCCTATTAATTTTAATGGCAGCTCTGAGCTGTTAAAGCCTGGCTATTGCCTCTATATTTTAAATATTATTAAATGCTACATACTTTAAGTACTTCATTGCTCTCATTTAAGAAAAACTCAGCTTGTTCATTGGGCACCTAGTTTTAAATTATTTTTATTTTTAGTGCCTGTTGGAAAATGGGTAGGCTCTTCTGGGAGGAAAGTTACGATTAGGATAATTGTACTCTTGTGCTGCTCACAGCTTCAGGGAAATCTCTGCAGTCTCTACTTGGGAAGAGGCACCAGGTGATGAAGATGTATTTTGATAATCCTTGGTTTGGAACATTTCTCCAAAAACAAAGCTGTACCACAACACAGTATTTGAGTGATGGATGCTGGACATCTCATGTGGTGCCACAAGCAGTCATTTGACACTAGAGCAGGGATAAGTGGTCCTGCCAAGTTGTAACAGCCTTTTATTTCTTTGGCTGGTAGGTCCAGTTCTTGGGTGACAGAGGCTGCTTTGAAAGGACCCTCTTTGGCATTTCCAAAAGGTTTCACGTGTTTGTGTGTCCTCTTACTCCCTTGCTTCCCCTAAGTAGGAGCCTGGGATCTCAACTGAGCTTGTAACACAGGTTTTAAAAAACCCTGGAAAATACAGTTGTTCTGAAGACCTGATTCTGTGTGGGGTGGTTCCAGCAGCTGAAGCAATTTGTGTGTGGGTCTGACCATGACCTGTTGCAAGAAGGGAGGTGGTGTGGCTGGGCACCCTTGGGGTGTCACATCCGTCTAGGTTTGGGAGTGGAACTGAGGAGCATTTAACCTTTCCTGGTGCTCTGTGGTGTGTGAGCTGAGTTAGAAACTCCAAGCCTAGTGAGTTAGAAATTCCAGGCTTAGTGATTTCTTTGAGGAGGCCCTGGCAGCCTGTCAGATCCCAAGGCTATTTGACATCCACAGTGCAACATTAATTGCTTTTCAAGTGGAAGATATTAGATAATTTCCTAGGCTTTTATTTATTTTACTCCTAGTTTATTCTGAGTTGTGTTGTGAGGTACCTGGGGCCACACTCCAGAAATACCCGCCTGCTTTCCATCTTGCCCCTATGTGCAGTAGGCTTGGCTTTGCCGTGGGGCTCTGTGTGGGCAACCGGTCAGTATTTGAAGGCTTTTTTAGGGCATGGGGCAGCCCTAAGCACTCACCATGTGATGTGGGTAAGAGATGTTTGAGAGCATTGCTGTGTTAAGGGCAGACAGGCATGGCATGAGCACATGTCCCTTGTGGGAGGGCAGAGGAATGAATGGCCGTGGCAGTCTGCATGGTGCCCAGAATCTCTAGCAGAGGGAAACTACTTCAGTGCTGATCCTTTTGTATTTGCAAGGTGTATTTCACACCTGAAGCAGATTCTCCCCTGAGTACCAATGTCCTTCCACATCTCCCTTTTATTTGAAAGTGTGTAGAGTGTTTGAAAACTTGCCTATTCTTTCTACATTACAGGGTTGGGAGAGACGGTAGTGAAGACAAGCCACTACCATTTCCAAGCAACCTTATTTGTCTGGCACCGAAACTGGTACCGCTGCCTGCAGTTTCCTGCCTTTACAAATGGCTGTTAAAGCAGCAAGTGAGCCATCTCGTATGCAGCTCGGGATGTAGGTCTCCCTTTGCCTCTGCCCCTTAGGAAACAGGCTCCCAGTGTAGTTTACATGTATTATGCTAGCTGATTTTGTATTAACATAAAATCCCACCCATGCTGTTAGCTTCTGAGGGATGCATTTGGAAGGTAGCTAATACTGGAACATCTTCACAGGCTCACAACGGGAAGCTGAGTTACTCCAAGATGCTGCGCTTGGCGTTTAGCTGGCACTCCAGCAAACATGTTGATTTCAGTCGAGCAGATGTCTGTTAATCTTTGTCAGAAGCTACCTTGCCATTCTATCAAGCACAGTGTAGAGGACAGATGTTTGATGAAAGCGCTGAAATATTTAACTAGGATATTTTTTCCCCCTACAGCCTAGATTGCTTGTTGTGCCTATTAATCTTTTACAAGACTTGCATCTGCTCAGAGGTGGGTTGTTTCAGGCTTCAGATGAACTTTGTGTGTATGTGCGTGGTTTGAAAGAGTGCTATAATGAACAAACATGACGTGTAGATGAATAAATTGAATGCATAAAGCAGATGAATTAATCCCTCAGTCGCTGAAAGTCTCTTCCAATAACTATAATAAAAAACCCATACTGTAATGCTGCTTTTCCTGTGGGTGTTTACTCCTCTTTCAGGGGTGTCTTTACCCTCCAGTTCGTATAATTAAGATTTCAATTGGCATATCCTTAAAGAGAGCTTGTCCTTTCATATGCACGCTTCTGTGAAGCCTGGATGCAATATTGCTAGGTAATTCAGAGCTCATCTATCCTTCTGGCCCTCTTCTTCTGGTCTCATTATTAGCATGTTTGATTAGATCTTGCGGTGGGTGAAGTGCTTACTGGGATAGGAGAAGAGAAGAGGAAAGGCTAAGAGGTAGTTAACCACTCATTCCAAGTTTGCATCTCTCTTGTTTATGAGGAATTTGTTTTCAGCTACAGTACCTTTTTGTAATGCTTAATTCTTCTGCATAAGCTTCTAATCAGAGCCACTTCTGTTTTCATTTCCTCGTTGTTATAACAGTTACACTTTCATTATAGCTGGTGGTGGGAACACCAGAAAAGTCTTGGATAACATGGCAGAGTGAAAGAGCCAAGAACCACCTGCACGCAAGACTTAGGTGTTGTGTCATTCCCCTTCCCCCCAGGAGGAGCTTTGCTGGATAGTATTTTATACAGTGTTGCACTTCAGAAAAGAAACCCTCCCTAATTAATACTTAAGAAGGATTACTACTTGTGAGGGTAATTTAAAAACTCTCTGAAACACATTTTTTTTTGTTTCCTGCTGCTGACTTAAAGGCCTACAGTGTTTTTTTCCTAGTCTGTTCTAGCCTGCTTTTCTTTGAATGTTGTAATTCTGTGCTGAAAGTCCGGTATTGTCTTCTAAATATCTCATGGATGTAATTCAGTTTTTGTTTTCTTTAAAATTAGTCAGCTTATAAATTTCCCTTTTCTTTTCTCCTTGTGTTAAGTGAATCAAAGTAACATAGGAAATTGTCACATAGACCCATTTAACTTCCCCCTTCTCCAAAAAGAGAAGTTATCGACTGTATTTTTAGAAGTAAGAGTAACACCAGTTTGAAAATCATTTAGTACAGCCAGAGTTCTGCTAACCACTTCAAGAATGTTTCGGGGCAATCCCACGAGATGATGGTGGATGATGATGATTATGCTTTAGCAGAATTAGACCTATTTGATGAGCAGCTCAAGCTCAGACACTTATAGCCAGCCTGTGCTTTAAGGTCTGAAATTAATTTAGTTTTAAGAATTAAGTTATCTTCTCTGTGTATTCATATCTCATGTGCAAGATTAACTTAGCCTGTAAAATTCGCTAGCTATTTTCTGTTTGTGTGAGCCAGAAGTTTCAAGGATCTTGCTCATGTCACAGAAAGTGACTAAAATCCCAGAAATGTCTTTTCTTGAGTAGATGTTCTCAGAAAATGTCCTCACTTAATTGTAATCAAAAATTAATTGTTGAGCTGTCTGTCGTCTTTTTTCATGCCTCACGTATTCTGCCCAGTAACATTCTTCTTCCGTATGATTCATTAGTCTTCAGATTGCTTAAAAATATCCTGGACAAGGAAGGCATATTAGCAAAGTCATAACTATATTGGCGGATGAAAATAATCTCTCCTCAAGTGTCTACGTACGTGCCAAGTTCCCATCATGCATACAGAGAGTAACTGAGTGGGCTTGTCAATGAACAGGCTTTTGAAAGGCTTCTTTTGTTAATCACTAGCAAAATTGGTCAGAGCTTATAGACTTTAAAGAAAATTCCAGTGGACCTTATTCAGAACTTTTATCACCTTTTGCTCAACATCACAGTGCTTGTTTAATGTAAGAACTCCTTGTCCACGTGTTCCTTCTGTGAAACCTCTTCTTCTGGTCCTGAAATCAGCTGTCTCAATGCAGACACTAGCTCGATAGTCTCAAGTCTTGAAGGCTGCTCAGTTGAAGTAAAATATAGTAAACTCTTTGGAGCTATTGATAGAATTGTTATATTAATCTTGCTAGAAAATTACAAACTTGTTGTGGCCTGCTTACCTACCATACGCATCTGTCTTGTGACAGTGCTGTGGGACAGTCCCTGACTGCTTCCTGGGTAAGAATAAGTAGGATATTTCAAAGTTGTTGGTGCTGCCTGAGAGGAAAAAAATACACAGTATGGAAATTGTGGTTATTATCTGAAACATTCTTGTTTCTTTGTGATTTGCCATGATTTTCTTGTTTTGCAAGTCGGGCCCAGTTGAGTGAAAGAATCCTGTGGAAGTGGAATAGGAAGAGAATCCGGGCAGAGATCTGGACAGCTGCCACTGGGAGCTGGAGGGCTGGGGCAGCTGACTAACCAGCTCTCTTCTGTCTGCTTGGGAATGGCTTCTCTGCTAATGGGTTTTAGCTGTTTTTATGATGGATGAGCACAACGTGGAGCCTTGAGTTTAGCTTGGGGATAGAAGAAAGGACAGAATTGACAGAACTTGTTTTCACTGGTGAGTGTGGTTGTGCGTACTGGTTACGCAGAATACCGTGCAACTTTAAATACAATCGTTCTGCTGCATCAAGGAAGGGGAAGAGATGGAAAATATCTTGGGGACCTGAAGTGTGACCTCAGTACTCTATTTATATGCGTTAGGTCTCCATCTGTTCTGCAAACATTTAGGAGTGGGCGTGAGTCACGGTGTTGCAGTCAGCAGGACCGGCTGTGCCTCAGGTGCGTGCGTGTCTGTCTGTGTTTGCAGGATTAGTCTTCAGGTGATGTGACTGGGCAATGGATCTCACTTTGGCAAAATAATAGTGTGTGTCAGGCTTTCCTTTTGGTTACTTTCATAGGTTATTATGTAGGACATCCAAACTGTCTTTCTAAATATGGTGAGATTTAGTACAAGGAGTAGTAAAGGAGTACAAGGAAATTAAAATGGAAAGCAAAAGCAAGGCAGGCATTTATAAATGATTGAGCTAAATTATACTCACTAGAATGAGCTGCAGCTGTGACAGCGATGTTTCTTTCCTCAGGTAAATAACATTACCCATCATTACTGGTTACACTAAAAGGCCATAATTCCATGTTAACATGCCTTATTGAAGCCTGATAAGTCATAGCCTAATCTCCATTACCAGACTGCCCATAAATATTAGAGATATGTGGTAGGGGGAAGGTAAGGAATGAAATCTGGTTTTGACGCAGCAGTATCAGTGTTCGCTGGCCTCTGACAGGACAGAGCTGAGTCATTTTAGATAAAGCAATTCCTGTAATGCATATGATAACTTTTCATTTCTATTTAATTAAAGCGTAAAGCTGTTTTGTCACCTATTCCATTTTTTTTAAGGAAAAAAAAATGTTGAAAAAAGTCTTGATGACTTTTGCACGTGAGGAAATAGAAATAAATTTCAGCTTTTAAGGTTGCAAGTGTGTTGTGGTGTTGTACCACAAACACAAGACCACTGTTGTTTTCACTTCGGTAAGTTACTGCTTTTTGTGGACAATAAAGCCACAGGCTGTTGAAATTATATGGTATAATAATGGAGTCAAATCCACATGCTCAAGTGATTCTGTGTGGTTTTGACATTGTATTAAATTGATGAGTAGGGAAAAGGTTGGTGTGGTTCCCCCCCCGCTAGAGATTTAGAGAAAACAGAGAAACCCAATCCTTTCCAATTCACTATTCCTAGAAAATGTCATTGGAATTTTTACTTCATGCCAAAGCAGTCGAGGATGGCATGGTAGTAGATGACACTGTAGTCTCTTCAGTTGGAACTTGTTAACTTTTGAATTCATGGTGAATTTGAGTCACCATTTGTTTATGACAGAAACCTTTAGACTGAAGTTGAAATCAATGGCTTAGCTTTGTTTTGTGACCCTTTCTAAAACATCGCATGCCAAATCCACTGAAACAATTTCCATTGACAAGCTCAATGCATTCCCCCCGCCCCATTCTACATGACAGAATGTGCAAGAGCAGCACTTTTAATATTTTTAAAGTAACAGGAGTGGCAAAGAGAGGTTTGACACTTCCGTGACTGACCTCAGGTGAGTGTCTTCCCGAGTCTGCTGTCTGGTCATTAACGTTGTGATAGAAAGAATTACAGTGGAAAGAGCAGCACAGATACCTGTCATTGCTGGGAAGGGGTGGGAAAAGGAGTGCTCTGTGAGGCATCCAAAAGGTAAATAATTTTGGGCTCTAATGGAGCAAAAGCTGAACAATAATTGGAACAATCCTATCTGTAAGAAGAAGAAAGTTTAGGCACAGGTGTGTGAGGAAATCGGCGTGGAACAAGCTAGGGCACGAACTCCGGTGGTAAGCAGCTGTGTGCGGTGAACACGGGGAAGCCGTCCGGCTTCCCCAGCTGTGGAGATCAGTCAGTCTGGACTTGAGGAGGACACCTGCAGCAGTGTAAGCAGAGATGTACTTGTGGTTTTACCCTAGAAAAGCATGAGTGTGTGCAGCATCTTTCTGAAGACAGTGATGGCTTTGCAGAGATAAGTGACATTTATTTCTATTGCTCTGTTGTGTGTTTTCCTCTGATTCAGGTTTGAATTTTACTGGTTTTATTTCCTTGTTCTTGGTTACCATTGTGTGCTTTCAAAGCTTGCTTTCCCTGCCTCGGATTTATTGAGGGAGCATGAGGGGAAAAATGAAATGAAGCAATGTATTTTGCTTGTCATTGTCATGCTGTCAATTGAGTCTTAGTGGTACCATTAGTCATTTTATGACACATTACCTTTCCTGGTTGAGTTTTGCTCCCCATTCCGTGTGTATGACTGAATTTTTAAACATGTTTTTGTGGGTTTCCATGCATCCTGCCACTGAAAAGCATGCTTTTCGTAAATTCTGTTAATTTTTATGCTTTGAAATCTTTCCTTCCCTTACTCCCTATCTATCAGTCTGTATCTGTGAGAGCTCTCCAGGGCTGGAAGTGAGCTTTATCGTTGTTGACACAATTAGTTGGCTCACAGTGGGAGTGTGACAGTGACTGTACACAGGTCTGGTGGAATGCAATCACAGAGCAACCACAGATCCCCCAAGAAAATTGTAATACTGAAGGTGACCAAGGAATCTTTCTCTCTGCAGAGCTCTGCACTGTAGGGGTCTGTGTGCCAATCCCAGAGCTTAATTTACTTACTGGAATGTTCAGAATGGTTTGCTTTGTTACATTTATCTTGGTAGCATCCAGTTTGGATCCTGTAAGATCATTCCTACAATGGCAATCCCTGTTGTAGATGCTTAATGAAGCTACTGGTGAACTCCAGAAGACTTTATTCCAGGAGCTGAGCACAGTGCACACTCAGCTTTCCTGCTCCTTCCTTGCAAACTTTGAGTACTGTAGAGATTTTCATGAGCTTCATATAGCTGCTTAAGAGAAAGTGAAGCTTATTTTCCATGTGTAGAAGCTGTGGAGTTCTTTGTGTGTGTGTGTGTGCATGCAGCTTATGATTCCTATTAATAACAACTGGTTTACAAAATGTGGTTACAGGAATTGGCAAGCGTATATTGGCAGCAAGGCAACACAACAGTCAAGGAGTTGAATGCAAGGAGCAGGTTGTTAATGCACCCCTGCAGTATCCCCTTTTGTGCACTTTTAAATGGTTATCTTTGGACTGTAAGTGCATTAATTTCCTCTTGGGTTCTACTGCTAGAAATGTGGTTTCTGATAGCAAGTAACTGGCTGACTCGGTAGTTAGCTGTACCTGTTAAAACACAAGTGTTAAAAATGCTGTCAGTGAAAACTTTTAGCTGAAGCCTACAATTGCGGATCAAAAACTGTTTCTAAAAGCTGACTCTGCTGGTTAGGGGAATGTTAAATATGTCCCTAATCACAACAGTTTGATTTTGAGCATTTCTTACAGTGATCATTCATCTGCAGCTGAAGACTGTGTAAACCCTTCAGTAAATCATAACTAAAGAGCAGGCAGTCAAGAATCCAAGAGCAGAGAAGATTTTATGGATCAAGTGAATTGCCTTTTTTTTTTTTTTTTTATCCCCTGAATTGAAGTTGCAGGCAAGGGTTTTTTGTCCTCTCCACAGGTCCCTGGTACTTGTTTCTCTAGATCCCACCTTTCCTGAAAGCAAAACTTGTTTCCCTCTGCTCCCTGCCCCCCAATCTGTGAATCATACCGTTGTCTCCCTTGGATTGAACCCACAACTCTGTCTCCACAAAGTGCAAGATCAGACCAGTCTGGAAACTTAGGCTGTCAAGTTCAATTTAAAGAAAGAGGAGTTTTATTTAGTTTGGTTTCCTCAGATGTGAACATCAGAAAGACAAGCCAATGGCATCTACCACATAATTGCTATGTTGTGTTTAGGGTTATAAAGCTTACTGTTATGCTAACACAGAGCGGCATCTGTTTTGTTTCAGCCTTAGTGATTGAAAATTACCAAAAAGCATCATATTTTTGAGACAGAGTCAGATAATATGGGGGGAAGTGTAGCCAAGCAGCCCACTCAACATGGTACTGTTACCCCTACTAAAATGTCTCAGTGGGTGACTTGGATGGTGATAAGGAACTTCCCTGTTGGTTTGGAGGAGAAGTCTTTTGAATGTAGACAGTAATTTCATAATTAGCCCTTAAAATTACATGGTAGTGAAAACCGGGGAAACATTAAAGATCACAAACATTAAAGCATCTGTTTTATATTTTAGTTATTGTCATCGTGATCTTTCTTGCTGCCCTTGAAAAATGAAGTGAAAAAGATAGTGTGCTTTGAGTTAGTGTGAGGAGTGGTTAGGAGGGTAAGGATGATTTAAAAGGCCCTACTGAACTGGCCGTAAGCAGAGGCCATGGGGATGCTCTGAAAGGGAATCATTTTTGCACAGGCAGAAGTGTGTGCACTGGCCGGGCAGATTTAACAGGAAGACACAGAAATCCCTCTTTTCAGACATGGGCATTCTAAACCAACCCGGTTCCTAATTATAAGGCCAGCTAAGCTCAAAATATCAGACATGTTTTTAGACTGTCTAAACATTTCTAATATTTTTAGACAGGAGACTGCAGATATTAACTACATTATTCTGAAAATCACGCCTTCTTGTTTTAAGTAGGTGGAACCACATGGCTGGATCAAGCCTTGTAATTATTCTCCACCTGTCAAGATTGTCTGTGTCCAAAGTTACAGCCTAAAGCTCTGCAAAGTGAGCTATTTGGGGCTTCATTTCTGTCCCTGGTACTTGAGAAAAGGCTTTCATCATATAGACATAGGAAGTGTTTTCAGTATCCCAATTGATAATTGGCTAGACTGAATCACAGATCAAAAAAAAAAGGAAAATCAACTTAGCAGTTTTAGCTTGGCATTGTAGAGAAGGAAGATACATTTTAATTGCTTTTTTATAATGGTAGAGGTGGTTTTAAGTGTTGAAAAACATTTGCATTAATGTTTAGTCTAAACGGTGTTTAAGAGATTTTCTATCTAATTTCTTCTGCCTCTATAGACTTTATTTTCAAATGTCAGTTTGTTTTTCTGTAACATTAAGTGTAAGGTGGTGACTAACATCACAGCTATACCCAACAACTTACATGTTTGCATATTCCTAGAGCCTTCATTCAAACTGAAAAAGAGACTAGGTAGGAAAAAATCCTCTTATGGAATGCATTAGTGAAAGACTTCATAGGATCAGCAGACATGGTCTTCTGAACTGTAATTTCCCATCAAATCCACGTGGATTTCTTGCTTTTGGCTGTGTTTTTTCTCTTCCCCCTTGGAAGTGTCTGTGTGAGACTTGGAAGCCCAAATCTTCCCCAGCTCTAAAGGAAAGAATGGAGTTGCTTCCTTCCTTCTGGAAAAGATCATGCGGAGAACCCAGGGCCATTAAAGTCCTTGTTCTGAAATACCTAATGGAGTAGGCAGCTTTTGGCACCGAAGAGAAAAATGAGAAATAGCACTTTTCCTTGGATCTGTAATCGCACACACATGGTGGTGATGCAGGAGAGAGGAGCGTTGAAAGTTAGCAGTGGAAGTTGAACCTCTGGCGTGCAGACCTTGCCCGTGGTCAGTGGTGCCAAGCCCAGTATTGCAGCAAAAAGCCACAGTGTTGGTTTTGAATACTTTTTTGGTTTTTTTTACAGCAGTACTATGGCCTTGCGTTACTTGCTGAATGTGTGTTCAGATGCTCTGGGTTTTGCCACAGAGCCGGTCAGTGCTGCGAGGTGCAGCAAGACAGCAGAAACTTGCTGCAGGGTATGGCAAGGTGCTGAGACCTGATTGTGTTTAACACCTTGTTGAAAGAGCAGTGAGATCTTAACATTATCGATCTTGTCATCAAGGTACTTTCCTGCCTCTTGTCGCCTTTGTGCCCATTCTACTTACAGGAGTATTTTAAGGCTCTGAAATGTTAACACTTTAAGTATCTCTTGAAAACATAAAAGGAAAATCATGTATTTGTGTATGACAGTTGAGCAAAACTAGGCTAGTGACATCACCAGACTAAATTTTTGTTCTTACAGACTTGCTGTATTCTCTCAGTCCAGACAACACCTAAAAAACCCTGTGCTTTGCACAGGGCTCTTTCATGTAGTGGACCGTACCATGCTACCTGTTGAACTGGCAGCTGGCTGCTGGGATGTTAACCTGCTGAATTTATTTAAAATAGGGTATTTTCTGACTGCTGACACTGTTCAAACCTCTCAAATCCACCAACTCCTCTAAGACTGCTTTCAGGGAAGAGATTGTAGAACAGATGTACTTCATCTTTTGCAGGGTGGTCTAGACTGTCATGGTGGTTTAGAAAGAAAATGTATTAATAATTAATGTTCATAACACCACCATTATTATTGGCGTTATTTATTCACAGCTGCTTTGATTTCCCTTTCTTCAGTCTCAGCTGCAGTGCAAGGGGCACCATCAAACTTGTGATTTGAAGCCCTGGTGGGGAGGGGTGAGTGGGGCAAAGGGGATTTCCTTCATGCGGAACAAACACAGCACGTGAGGGTGATTTCTGCTGGGAAAAGGGCAAGGAAAGGGAATGGGAAAAAAAAGAGAAAAGATCTTGGAGGCTAAGAGTGCTTCTTTGTTTAATCAAACTTAGTTTAAAAAAAAAAAAATTAGGTTGACAGAGGTTGAATGGAGTCGGAGGGTGAAAACATGAATGCAGCAGCACAGGAGTGAAGATCTGGCAGCCTAAGATGGGGTGGAGTTGTGGTACATCTGGCCCAGGCAGAAAGGTGGAGGTTTCAAACTTAACCAGAGCCATTTAGCTTCTGTGGCAGTACTCGGTGCCTCCCTGGGAGGAAGCTTGGGTTTTTTTGTGAATCCCCTGCCTCCTGAGGGCTGCAAAGATCCCGGTTTACATGTATGCAAACATGAGAGGTAAGCTCTTTAATGAGCTTGCAAATAGAGACTGTACCCCAGTTTCAAAGCGGCAATAAGTGAGGAAAAACAACTGCCTGATCTGTTGGTATGAGAGAGAGCTTTATTCCAGGCAGACTTCTAAAATACGCATTTCCAATACATATTCCCAGCATTTATCAGAGAGTGTGCCTCAGGCCAAGTTTTGATGTTTCTCAGGTTTTTGTTCCCAGGGCCAACCCACCCTCAGTGTTCATTAGTAAATAAAAGCACCACATGACCCACACACTTGGCTCACAGTTCCCCAGCCATCTTGTTAGCATTTGAAGTAATAGTATGACTTGCATAGATTTCCCCAGCAAGCTCAGGAACTTTATGTTTGGAGAGTTGGAGCCAACTGGTCCCATTTCCAAGAGAAACACTGCGTGTTCACCCACTTAAAACAAAAGAGAGAGGAAAAGGGTTCGTATGGCTTGTGTTTTCTGCTCTCTCCATTGGGGCTGCATAACTGCCCTTCTGAAATGTGTTTTATGATAGGATAGTGGCTTCAACTTTTTTTCTTCTTGAGTTCCCTTAAAAAAGAAATCACTGAAGTGCTAGTTTCAGTGGAGGGAATTGAACCTTACTTGGTGATGGGCTGGTGGTGTTCATAGTGAGCTTTTGCAGACTTGTCATGAAGTACTCAAATACTACAAACTGGAGGTCAGCGCTGTAGAAACTTGGATGCTGCTGCAGTGATGTGGTTTCCCTACCCTCAGCAAGGGACAGGCTGTCTCTACCATCTTCTCATCCATCCCAGCTTTGCATTTGTGAAAAGGCTGGGTGGAATCAGATGGTTGCTCTACCAGTTAGAAGATGCTAAGGGGAAGTGTATGTGCTTGAAGCAGCCTCTGGGGATACTGATGAATGAACATCTGGTAAAAATTAGGTATTGCTTACTGCAGTAAAAAAGTAAAATGGAAGGGGGCTAACTGCCAGGAGATGGCTGATAATATAGAGGGGGTTACATTCTGCAAACTGCACAGAGGTCTCTGCTGCTGCCTCTACCTCGAGCCCTTACCAACCTCAATAAAGCACAGGTAACAACAGCTACTGCCATTTCTCGGGCCTTGCCCAGCCCCAATTAAACAGCTCTCCTCTAAACCAACAGGCCTCTGCTGTCTGAGATCCTAACCAGTCCTGTGTAGTGACTTGTGACTGTGACAGATGATTCATAATGGCTTGTATTTTATTTATGTGGCCAAATTGTGATGCTTTTTGGGAAGGAGCAATTTTCAGAAAATTGGGTCCCTCGTGAAAAGGGTCAAAGATAAGTTTTAAAAACTGGTAAAAATAGCCATCTGGCATTAAAATAGCTATCTTAAACATTGTGTCCTCAGGTGATGGGTCAGTTTAGTTTCTTTCAGTTTGTTTGTATGAATTTTTTTGATGCTTTCTTCAGTGTCTTGGCTAAGTTTGTTTCAAATCATGATGAGTCTGCATTTTGCTCCACTAAGGTAACAACAATTCTGTTTACAACATAGCAAAGTTAATTGTTAAGGAAACAGAAGGGCTGGGTTTCTAAGGAACTTCAGAATTTTCTGAAGAGCTTAATAAAATAATTCTGGTAAATTGACAGTGTTCTCTATTAAAACAAATTACACACATCATGTGTTCATTCCTGTCAAGTGTCAGCAGTGGCTTGATTAATGCTAAGTAATGTTGTCTGGCTGATTGTAGCTGTCCATAAAATCTTGAATTTGAATGTGGGGTTGTACATTAATGAGCTAGGGGAGCATTCTTCACTCTTGACGATGGTCCAGCTCCAGATTTGGACCGCTATTTAGAGTTTGGAAAAGTGAAGGCTAAATGATTTGATTTGCATATGCTATCTTTGTGAGAGAGAACACAGTGTGCTTGCAAGTGCTTTTTCAGTAAGGGGTTTTGCTTTGCCTCCTGTCTTTAGAGATGGCCTTGTCATGCTTCAGCCCAGGGCTGATACATCACCCTTTGCCACTGCCCCTTTGCCAAACTAGTGACCCCCACTCCCTGCTCTGTCCCACCACCAGTCCAAGACACGAGTGTCTTAAGAAACCTTATAGAAGTCCCTACAAGCCTCTTGTTTCACAATTATTCTTTTAACATAGATTGGTGCAAAGCTATTTTGATGGCAGAAGCAAGCCACAGAAATGTGCCTTATGGGCATAATATAAATATTGAGCAAAAACTTTTGATGTCTCTTTCACATACTCTTCGTTTTTTGATTAAACTGCAGAGAATTGTGCTTACTTTTGAGCAAGCAGAGACTACCACAGAACATGATGAAATACCTCCTTAGCATATAGTTGTACAGTTGCATGACTGTAGTGAGGTTTTGCCCGTATAAATGTAATTTCTGTAGTTGATGAGAATTATTTTGCTGGAAGCAGTTTCTACTGAATGATGGCCTTGGATATTTGGTATATCATTTTGTTCTTATCAGAAGGACATTCTGGTTCCCATAAAAGATTAGAGCTCTGCTTCATGTGGGCAGTTTTATACACTGTCACAGAGCAGTGGGGTTCATTTGTAGTCCTTAGTTGCTGATGCACCTGGGCTGACTTTGATAAATCTACCTGGGTAATTACCTGAAATAGTATTTAGTGCCCCAAGTGGACAGTGTGCTTACCAAGCATGGAAAAAGAAAAAAAGTATTTTCTCTGAAAAGCATCTTTCAGGTGTACTATGTCTCAATCTCTGCTTATTTCTAGTCTTTCTCACTTTCCAGCTGATCTTTGACCAATTTAAATAAATTGACCTTTGGGTTTTTAGAGAGAGAAAGGAATAAAGATGTGACTAAAATGTCATGAAAACCGATGGGTTGACTCCAGGGATCTCTGCACCATGTTATCTTTCCTTTTATCTAAAACTTGGTTCTGATGTGCTTTGATCTTTGTGGATTTTTTAAAACATGCTTTTTTATGTGCAGATGGCCACTAAAAAGTTTACAGATTCACAGCATGTGTGCTGTGTAAGGCTTTCTCAAGACTGCTGTTGATACATGACTATATCCACAAAAAAAATCCTTGAGCTCCTAAGCAAGCTCCCTTTGTAGGGTAATACTTGGACCGTATGCAGTGTGTTTTGTCTCTGAGTATTGAGGCTTTTTAAGGATTTGGTTTCATTCCCCTCATTTTACAGGTAGGGAGAGGGAATAGGAGCTGGGAAATAGTTGTTTCAGCAAGGGAGCAGGGAGACAGAAAGAAGGAATAATTTTCATTTCCAGAAGGGTTGGGGAATGGAGGCACAAAGAGCAACTGCCATGCCTGAAAGCCCAGTCTTGTACTCTGTAGTTTTGCATATGCTTTTTCTCCTGGGCATGCAGGCTTACAGCTGATGAGATACATGATGTCTGGTGTTTGGTTTACATGAACATCTATTTTTATTTTGCAAAGGCTTTTAGTATCTCATGAAGACGTGTTTATTGTGCCTTAAAATCTAATTTTCCCTTGCATGATTTTTCAGCCTCTGGAGGTCTTTCAGTATTGCAGTCAAAACCAAAGCCTGTTTGGCTCCAGCAGACGTTTACAGAGCCTAAACAAAGAATGAATAAATAAATAAATAATAATAATAAAAAAAATCTGTATAGCTTTTCTATTTACTTGTACTGCAGCCTTATTTGGGTTCTGGTAGAAGAGGAGTTATGGTGTAAAGGCTGCAGTGAATGCAGTACAAGTGATGTTGGAGGAGAAATAGGAGGAAGGGTATTATCTTTCTGATTGCATGTTTAACTATGCATCCTAGCAGCTGAACATTTTCATGTGCTTAACTAATTTGTTGTAAAACAAGGCTAGCTGACAGCAATATTCTAAGGAATCTTAACTGGAAATGGTCATGCAAATTACTTGGCACCTTGCAGTGACCAACAAAGCCATTAGTTTCCTTGGAGAATATTGAGAGCAGCATTAATTAAATCAACAGGAATGGACAGGAGAATGAGTGGTAGATAAGCAGCTGTTCAGAGGGAAGAAAAAATCCAAATTCATCAAGCAGGACACATGATTTGTGGGGAAGAGGAAGACCCATTAAATACTTGACAGTGGCATAGAGTGGTGAGAGCCCTCTCTTCCAAATCTTTCCAGCAGTCTTTCGAAAAGAGGCTGAGATCACGAGAAGCGAGCACTGATCTTGATGACCCTTCTGCGCTAATGCCTTCCCTCCTTGCCACCTCCTGAGAACTGGCACAGCTTTCCTGCACCAGCAGGCGCGTCTATCCTGCCATCTGTACTGCATACTAAGAGACAAAGGTGCCAAATTTCAGCCAGGGTCTGGCAAGAGACTTGTTCTCTTTGGGGTGGGAGACTGAGCAGAAATTGAGCTCTTCCCCATGCAGCTTTCAGCATGTGCTTCTGTACGTGGTGCTGCCTGCTTTTCTATGGGATGTGTGTCTGGGTGACGTGGGGTGAGGATGGTGCACATAGCCCAGAGCTGCTGCCCAAGTGTGAGTACCTAAGTTAATTTTATTGAGTCAGGCAGAGCTGGGAACTCAGGACAGTGGGGAGGTTACAGCCCTGCTATCTTCTCTTGCTTTTTTTCACCTGTTAGCAGCTGGCTGTTTTTTCCCAGTGCACTTTTTAAAGCTGCTATAAACTGTACTCAAAACTTGATTTTGCCAAATGCAAGTTAAATTGTCAGAACGTTTCTCAAATCCTTTTTTAAAACTACAGACTTCTACCGTACTTTTCCCCCGGTGTTTTCTCCTCTTTATTCTTTCTTCTGTGATTCATGAAGTGACCCTGTGCTCCTGTGCATGAAAAAAAAATCCAAGCATTATGCTTGTAATGCGTAAGATCACACAAGCTACTTTTTGCTGGCACATTTGTACAAGCTCCTATTCTGCATATTGGAGTATTTTCATGCCAGCTTCCAAAATTCATGAGCAAGGGCAAGCTACGTTTCTATGTTGGACAGAAATGAAAGGATCTCGAAACGTAGCCAGTGACTGTAGAATACAAGTAATTATCACATGCAGCAGTATGTAAATGTGTTTATTAGGAATGTGTATGTCCCTTGTTAGCGTGTATCTTAGTGCCACAGTATCTTTGATTCTGACAATGGTCTTGTGAAATGTAATAGTGCTGTTTTTCCCATTTTTGCGAAGCTTCAACCTAAATAACTTTCTCTTCAAATTAATTCTCTTGGCCCTTCTTCAGGCATATTATTATTTTCTTTTCTTACCAGCCGTTTAGTGATGTGGTTGACTTTGGCTTTCATATCCTGCAGGCCAGATCAACTACTTCCTGAAAAATATTTGACCAAGGGGAAATGCAAGGCAGGACAGATTTCTGACGTGTTCTGCTTTTGGCACACAAGCTAGATTGTGATGAGGCAGGAGAAGCTTGTGGAATAGCCTTGGAGGCAGCTGCATCCATGGGCTTGATCAGGAAACTGTCTTTTGGAAATCTTTCAGTGCTGCCCCTGTGTTTAAAAACCAAACACCTCTTACACCACACACACCCCCCACCCCCAATCAAACAGAAACAAGGTGGTGTGTATGTAGTGAGCAAGGGGAGTTTGCTAAACCAAGGTAAGAAACAAAATCTGACAGCTCTGTAAAGACAGAGGTGGTGTGGTGCAGGGGTACTCTGTAGAAACATTTTCTGAAGCACTGGGAAGGCTTTTGTTGTCATCTTTACCTTGAACCACATCTGTGCAACACCTGTTGTCTTAAAAGCACATACCTGTCATTAAATTTACATAATTAGACTTAATTTAATCTGAAACTATGTTTAATTTCTTATGACTGCATAGGCTGGTTTTCTCTTCTGTGGGGAAACTTTTAGGAGTACACTTGCATCAAGCTCTAAAATGTAAAGAGCAGCAAAGCTTTTGTCCTTGAAAAGAGTGAAAAATTCTGAAGAAAACACTTGATAACATATTTCTGTCAGGAAAGATTTCTTCATGTCACAAAGTTTGTCTGATTCAACCAAATGTGCCATTCATGTAACAGTACTTCAAAGTGAATTAAATACATTATCTGTGTCCTGTTTGCTGCCAGAGCCTGGCAAGGTGAGGGGTGCAGGTCAGCCTCTGTGCCCGTCTCCTGTGGCCACCGAGCTGTCACTGCTGAAATGCAAGTGTAATGCAGCGCATTATGAATTTGTGTCCTTTCCAACTTGTGAAAGCTGTCCCGAAGCTGGAAACTGGGAAGCAGTGAGCTCGGACCAGAGTGGCTTTGGGAGAAGAGAGGAAAGCAAAAAGTGCAGAATGCAGCTCGGGATACGAACATACCTTCCTTCCTGTAAGCAGTGGAGCAGGGATGGGGCTCAGTGTGGTCACCAGTGTTCACCCACTGGTGACTTTTCCAGCAGCTGTCATAATGTTATTCTTTTCAGCAGCCTCTTCTGTTATTGTTAAGAAATTATTTCAAACATTTCAGCCCTGATCCTGTGAGAAGGAATTAAAAGTTTTGGCAGCTGGGCTTTATCCCCTTCTCCCTTCCCTCCCCGCAAAGACACTCCTGATGGAGCTGTGGCCTTAATTGCTCTGTGCAGCGTTCCGGGCACTGGATGGGCCCAGGGCAGCCGGGGGGCCGAGTGACGCCTGGGTGAGTGGAAATGGCAATGCCCTGTGGTGAAGCAGCTCTAATAGACTTTCCTGCTGTGAGTGAGTGAGCCCTTAATAAGAATTGAAGGCTTATCCTTGCTGTGGGATACAGTTCAAAAGCCGTTGCGGGCTGTTGTGCTGGGAATGTCTGGTGCCATGGTGGGTGCTGAGGAAAAGAAGTGGGGTACCCCATCATTGCATCATTGCCCCTTTAGCTGTTTGTTGAAACAAGGAAAGGGTTGGTAGAAAGGCCCTGAAGACTGGCTCACTGCATGTTTTCTTCAGCATCTGTGCCTGGCAGAGGGCCGTGCTGGTGCCCTGGTTAGCTTGGCCACGACACCCAGCAGTGCCAGCGTGTTTAATGTGCTTGGAAAAACC
>JANHFX010009099.1:4570-15098 GCA_027560015.1 Chloroceryle amazona
GGGGAGGTTGATGCTGAGCAGAAGCGCAGTGCTGAAGCTGTGAAGGGTGTGCGCAAGTACGAGAGGAGGGTGAAGGAGCTGACCTACCAGGTAAGCAAGGAGGCTTCTTTATATTGACACACCCTTCTTCCAGGAAGTCAAGATACAGGCACATGACCTTCCAGAGCAATTTCTTTCTATATCTCAGTCTGTTACATGGTTAACAAGATTTTGTCCTTTGTCCTTCTCAACAGGAATGCTCCATAATGTATGTTTCTCCCTCTGTTTCACATTTATGAAATTAAGAGAAAGAGGGGAAAAGGATTTCTATTTGTCTTCTTTTTAGTCTGAAGAAGACCGGAAGAATGTTCTTAGGCTCCAAGACTTAGTGGACAAACTGCAAATGAAGGTGAAATCCTACAAGAGACAAGCTGAGGAGGCTGTAAGTACCACTCTGTCTAAGGCCAGACTTCTTTCTGCTGGTGGTAGATTTCTGCATTGGTCTTTTATTCTGTCCACCTTTTTGAAACTTAGACTGTTATGATGCATTTTCTGTTACCAGACAATGGGAAATGTAGGAGTAGGAATTGCTGGTTTTGGAAGGAGCTTTCATCTCCCATCTCTATTTTGCTCTAAGCCTCAATTCCCACTTCTAATTTTTCCTTCATACCCTACCCTGGATGTCATAAGCTGCTGCTAGTCTGACTATTCAGGATTTCACTATAATCTCTGTATAGACCATGCTGTGTGTAATGTCGCCATGGCCTTTTTGACACTCTTTTCCCTTCTGCCACACTTAATGCCCTGAGCAGCTTCTTATCTTGTTTTTGAACCTACCCTGCTTGTCCAGCTGTGGCATTCAAATTTTTGTTTGTCTAGTTTTCAGATTCTGAATGTCTACACTCTGCCTGTTGTTTTCACCACTTCTTCTCCCCACACAGGAGGAACTGTCCAATGTCAACCTCTCCAAGTTCCGCAAGATCCAGCATGAGCTGGAGGAAGCCGAGGAGCGGGCAGACATTGCAGAGTCGCAGGTCAACAAGCTCCGGGCAAAGAGCCGGGAGTTTCATAAGAAGGTAGAAGAGGAGGAATGAGGACTCCAAGACTAAAAAGTGACCTGAAGCATACATAAAATGTAATTCTCAGTGTTGCTTTCTTCTGTAATTATCATTTATGTCTAGATAATAAAGACAGTAGAGATCTTTGCATATGAACAGTGATTAGAGTGCTTTATTTGTTCTAGTTTTCATTACTTTTAAAGTTCATGTACACAGTTCATGCAATTCATTTAATTTCACATTCAGCAATAATTTTTTACATTTTTCAAGATGCATGAGGAATAATAACAAATACATAGATGGTCTCAACAAGTTATTTTGAGGAATTCTTAGGGAAAAAAAAAAGAAAATTTAAAAAAAAAAAGAAAATAAGATGAAAGAAAATGAGATTCCTGCAGCAGTTTGTTTGTTTTGGTTTTATATTCTTTATTATTTATTGCAATTTTTTTCTTATTTGATTAGGCTTAAGGGTGTAAGAAATTCTGATTCAGGATACAGAAGTACATGACAGGCAGTCAAATGAAGCTTCAGCTTTCTTTGAAGCTATTTTATTTCATGCACAGCACAGAAGAACAGGCAGTTCACAGATGGGGTAAGTGATGAGAATCCACAGTTAAAAGAATACAGAAGAAAGAATAGCTAAGAACACAGACTCCTGGACATAGGTAAAACCAAGTATTTTATGGACAGCTGAAAGATAATTTATCATATATCAAGACAGATAAAGGTGATGGAATGTTTTATCTTTTCATTATAGATACCATAGTGTAAAGAAATAGTGTCATAGACAAAAGGTGTTAGTGAAAATCACTTTCAAGAATCATAATGGTTTCTACTGGGTTATTAGCATGGTATCAGGAAAGTCTGCTACACTTACCAGAGACTGAATTTTAATATTGATAGATATTTCTATATAATAATAATTTTAAAAATATTAATAATAATTAATGGAAATCGTGTTCTTATATTGACTTCCCTCATAAAGACTGAAGATCAAACACAATTTTGTGATTTTCTGTTTCTCCAGCAAGCTGTGAAACATGAGGAGGTCACAATCCACTGTTGATTTTGTGAAGTAGCAGTATTAGAAACAAATATTTAAGTGAAAAATAATAATATCCTAAATGATAATGGGTTGATTCAGTTTAAAAGAAAAGCTACAGAGTCTAGTTAAACAACATTTTCAAACAGTAAGATAATTTTTATACATAAAAATTGTTGGACATTAAAGTTCAGAATATAAGAGGTGCAGCATCTATCAAGAGTGGATGGAGATGTTTTACTTGTGTTGATGTACTTATATTTAAAAACTGTCTTCCATAGAAATCAAACACTGTTTCACAATGAAATCCATGTTCTAGGTGAGATTCACCTATCATATTCTAATGCGAGTAGACACCTATCAGAGTTTATCCCATCTTATTGCTTCATTTCATGCACGTTTTCTGTAGGAAGATCTGCAAAAGTCTCTGTGAAAAGCAAAAATACTCCTCAGGGTTTTCTATATTCTCCTCATTCTGACATGCACAAACAATTTGTCTGTGTTTTGACATCAGGAGAGATGTAAAAGTATTTGCATCTCCTGGAGAAGTAGGATCAAGAGAAGGAAGTCCTGTATTAGAAAAAGTTAGACCTTAAAGATCGTCTAGTTCCAACCCCCCCAGCAATGGTAGGGACACCTCCCATTAGATCAGGTTGCTCACAGCCCCATCCAGCCTGGTCTTAAAAATCTCCAAGGATGGGGCTTCCACCACCTCTCTGGGAAACCTGTTCCAAAAAGAGGTCAGTCACACCCACACTAATCTTTACAAGTCTAAATCTTGGGAAGGGCTCTATAGTCAAGAACACTACAAGAGATATCCCTCAACAAGATCCCCAAACTCATTGACAATCCCCAAATACAATGACATGAGGAAATGGAACAAAGCTGCATCAGGGGAAGTTCAGATTGGACACAGGAAAAGGTTCTTCACCAAGAGCATGGTCAGTCACTGGGAGAGGCTCCCCAGGGAGGTGATGGCACCAGGCCTGCCAGAGTTCAAGTGTCTGGACAACACTCTTAGTCATATGATTTAGTTTCAGGTAGTCCTGTGAGAAGGAAGGATTTGGACTCCATAATGCCAATGGGTCCCTTCTAATTTAGGATTATGATTCTATGATTAACAATGTTGGACACCTCATAGTTGAGGAATTGCACTCATCATCTTCAGTAACCTCAGCGACCCAGAAACTGATGGCAAAGACAGGACAAAGACAAGACAAAGACAACCCAGTTGCAGTACCAAAAAATATAAGGAAGAAGTAAGCTGGAAGACAACCAGAGCCAACACTGGCAGATTTCTGTATTGCAGAACTTTCTAAGGTGGCAAAAACTTTCTCCTTGCAGCTAAGAACACACTCTTACCCCTCATTCTCTATGTGCATGCCCTCCTGCTCCATGAGCAGTTCTCAATACAAGCCAGGTTCCAGACAGCTATGTATATACTTTGCTTTCAGACAAAGTTCAAGGAATGTCATGCAAAGCTACTTGCACCACCAAAGAAGGGAAAAGGTACTCAGTGGAGAACGGACTTGTGCTGTTCAATCACCATGGCTCATCATCCAACCAATGCAACAATTGGTGTCTTAGAAGAATGTGTCAGAGAAGGAAAGTACCAAGGGATATACCTGGGAGCTTCTCTGTTCTATCAATTTTATCTTCAAGCAGAAATATCAGTTTAAGGTAATCTCTGTTCAGACCAGTCTCCTAAAGGTCTCTTTCTTTCACAGACCAATGTCTTTGCTCTGAACTATCTTGTGTTCACAACGTAGAGGATCAGCAGAGACTAGATTCTCTTAAGTAGAATATAAAGGACATACATACTGCAACCATGGCTGAAGACTTTCAACATGCACTGTGTGGGAACACAGAAGAGCCAGGATGGATAAAGGATTGATACTTGCACAGCCTCTGGGTTCATAGCCCTTTTACCATGGGAAACACCATGTCAATAAGGGACAGAAACCACAGTGTGATTTTCCTCAAGTCCCTCATTTAACATACTACATTGACTTTTATTACACAAGATCTTTAGATGACTGAAGGGTGTCCTAGAATTGGTGGTCATTTGGGTAGTCATCATAGTATATTTAATCTGTATATCATTTGAGTCAAGCTTTCCCCTACCTTTCTAGGAGTCTTCACTCTCCGTCTGTCCAGGGAAAGTCTATTGCAGATCCATCCAAGAATGGGCCTAAGAATCAGTGATTTCATCAGTGTCTTGATCAAAGGTATAGCTGCCTCCTCATAGAAGATGAGTGACTGTTGCTGTTGATCATTCACTTCTAGATGAATATACCATCCAAGAAAGCTTGTCTTCTCTGTCAGATGCAGTACTACTGTCTTATCACACAGGTCTGCCACTATCTTCCTGACTACACAACAAGTTCCTGGGCAGGGAAGCCTCCAATCTGGGCAGTTGTTTAAAAAAAATATTTCTTTTCTCTGAATGATTACAGCAAAGCCTTGACACCAGATTGAAGCAGTCTATGGTCATTACTGCAACTTGACATCTAAGGCCAGCACTGGACCAGATGTGTCATGCTGTAAGAAATGTTAGGTTTCCTGTCATCCACCAGAAATCATGTGTTGAAAAGGGGGCAATGCATTCATTACCCTCATAGGAGGTAGCGGAGACTGCTGCACTATGCCAAGATCCTCTATTAGCAAAATGAGAAGACCCTTTACTTGGCCCATGGTCCCACTTGAAATATTTTCCTGTCCTACTCAGGTCCACCAACTCTCCTGCCTTCTCTCTTCACTCCTTTCCTCACCTCTTCCACTCACCTTCCTCTATTCACAGGCTTACACTCTTGCCTGATTATTGTCATTCTTAACATGCTGAGCTTGTTGATCTTTCTAAGAATGTATTATTAGCCCAAAACTTAATATTCTGTTTTAAGCTGAACTAGACATTCAACATCTACATGTTGATTGTAAATGTAACATAAGATAAAGCATAGCATAGATTGTGTCTAACTACTGATCACACTTTACAGACAAGTAAGTAAATTAGATGGTTTGGGAATACATTCAATGTGTTTAAGGGCTCCTGTAAATTAGAAGTGAAGCGGTAGAGGAACTACTGTTACTGATAAATAAATTTGTGTTTCCCAAGCCACAGAGAAAGTGTGAGATTGTCTTGGTTGGTATTTTTGGCATTTGTGACAATCTTTAGCAGCTACCTTGAACTTGCTGTTTATTTAAAGCAAGTGATAAACATCTTTGGCCAGCTTGCCAGAATTGTCAATCCCCAGCTGACCTTCATGTGTCCTTTTTTGGATGTTTTCTAATCCTCCAGTCATCCATGAAGTCCCGTAAAAAAACAATGCTTTCAAATGCTAAGGCTTCTTAATAGAATATGTAAATAACATTTGGGCAACAGAAGAGAGATGGCGTTAAGAAGGAACACTACTCTGTCCATTTTAGAAATGGTACCTGAGGTACCACCTTATCTGAGCACTTCTGGTGCTCTTAGTGCCCTCTTGAACCCTTTGGGTTACTGTGACACCATTTGTAAGAGCAGCATCTTTTTTGCCTGTGACACTGGTAATATTAAACACAACTTAAATGCAGTGAGAAGAAGCATTGCCCACCACAGGATTTGTAAATGTACTAACATATGTCCTGCTATTCTGAGGATTCATCAGAGACCTACATTAATACATCATAGTTTTTTTGTACTAGCCACATTTCAGAAAGTGTGGCAGGTGGTGAACAAGCTGTTTTACTAATGTACTTATTCATATGGCCATGCCCCAGGAGAGAGATCATTTTTATATCCCCCTGAGCTGCTCATCTATGTCTAACTTCTCCACCAAAAAGGCAGGGCATAGGAGGAGAGCAGTGGGAGGCAGGCAGATGTTGGTCAGGTGCAGCAGGAGAGACAGGATGCCTCCATCATGCTGTCCCTCTTCTTGTGGGGCAATGGCCACCACCCTGTCTGGCTCTTGAGGTCACCCAAACAACTTCTGGAGTAAACCTAAAATGGGAAATAATTTATTTTGTCCTCTACATGCATTTTTTTTTTTCTGGAATGTATTATACATAAGCTAGTCTTTATGTCCTTTCAGTTTATAGTAATTTGTTTAGTGAATTGCAGTTGCAATTGCTCCCTGCCTGTTGTTTATTACGGATTACAAATTTTCATTGTTGACCTCTTGGAAAGCTGCATTATTAGCCCAAAACTGAATGTGCTATAAAGGTAAAGCATGAACTAGTTATAATACAAAGGAGAAAATTTTATTGGGATAGTTTCTGTCATTTTGCTCAATAAGCAAAATCTGTCTTTATAAACGCCTCAAACATTTTCATTTTGAAGAAGCCACCATGTCTCAACAGATCTGAGAGCTGTCTGAAGAGGCTGCTCAAGGTTCTCATCTCACTGCAGCCTCTCTAGAATGATTTATAGGTTCCTCAGTGCTTGGTCAACCGAGGACAACTGAATCATTCTCCAGACTCCCTTAGCTCAAGCTTCATCAATGATAACAGAATCACATACACCTATATGTATCACCTGTGTGATATACCTATACATCACAGCTATGAGAGCATGTCTACATATAGTTTGTTGTGAAGGGCTGTTGTTGATGGAAGACTTGAGTAAACAGGGAACGCATGTACAGAGTAGAAGGGATATATGTGTGCAGGTAGTAAGGAGGAAGTTGAAGTAGATTTGGTGAAGAAGGGAAGGCCCTGAGAGAATATTGTAGCCAGAACAAAAAATGCTAAAATGCCTCTTGTGAAAGGCTGTGAAAATTTTTTTTCTGTTTCCATTCTGCTTGATTGAAACAAAACTGTTGCATGAAAGCTAAAAATTTCCTGATATTTAGAAGGATAAAAAACCTGCATTTTTTTTATGAGTGGCCACAATATATTTTTTTAAATTTTTACCTTTTTTTCTTTTACTACAAAAGATAGTGAAACAAATTATATACAAGGCTTAGTCCCTCAGCCACAAATACACACACATGAAAACACACCCTTTTTGCCTTGACCTCCAGATTTACTTGTGTATTTTTTCAAATCTTTTTCAGTTCAGAAAGTCACAGTTTCCATTTTTCTTTGACATATACAGATATTTTCAAATTAAGAAATATTTGCTAGAAGGAAAAAGCAAAAGCAAGAATACATAAAGATAGAAAACCAAGAATCACACTGTATTCTGTTCTATTGACTAGCAAGATAAATACAAATAAGAACAAGGGAAAAATATGTCAACACAGAAAAAAACCCAAAATGTTACAGATTGTGGAATTTCTCCACTTCAATGTAATTTTGAAAAATACTTGAAAAATTATTTCTCATAAGTCCTTTTGAGTCAGTGAAAATATATGATTTATCCTTTTCTACTTCAAAACATCCTGAAAATAAAGGCTCTTGTCTGGCTGTCAGCTTTATGCCAGTATTATGTATATGACTTTGAGAAAACCATGAATTCTTCTTTTTTTGTAGTCAATTTTAATTCAGGTCAGAACTGCATGCACCAGCAAAATGAAATAATACAGTCGTTGAAATTCACAGTGAATTCCAATTCTCAGGCAATATAATTGCATTAAATACATGAAAGAAGTGCTGATTTATACTAAGGTGAGGATCTAGATGTTAGGGTTAAATTATAGGACTCAGTCTTAATCTACAGTGTGAATTTACTCCAAATGGGAAGCTGAGCTCTGGCAGTTTCTTACCCACCCCCAGGATTACAATTTCATCATAGAGACACAGTCATCTTGAGAAGAGGAGGAAGGAATTTCTTCACTTTCTTATCTAGATCTCTGAGGAGGTTATGTTAAGAGGGAGTGGATCACAACAGGTGCAGTAAGTGGGGAGGCAGTATGCTTTGGAATCACGTGATTCAGTTCAGATTGCCTTGTTTGTAGTGAGAACTGTAATTTGGAAAGTAAAGACCAATACACAAAAATAAAAATAAAAATATCTTTTGCATGGGGATGAAATTGTTTCTCAGTAAAGTAAAGGGTTCCACTGCCCTCCTCAACACTTAATCTATATGGGCAACAACCCAAGGATCAGAACAGTACATTGGCTTTTTTCACAAACTATCTTACAATATTCTTACAATAACTGCCTTTTTTTCCAGACTAACGAAGGACATGTGACTGTTTCTCTTCTAGTGAATGCAAATATCTTAATCCTTTCTCTCCATCTAGCACACTTACCCTGCAAAAATGTTGCTGATGACACACCTAAGTTGAGAGAGAACCTATTTCTTCCACTTCCAGTGGAACCAGTCTTAGGTTCAGTACAACAGTTCCATAGTCCAATTCGTATGATCTTTCAAACCCTTCAGCCCCACATAATAAAAAAAAAAAGACTTGTTTTTCTATGCTTTTCCTCTAGGATCCAACTCAGTGACTTCAGTCTTGGAGGCTTCTATCTTCAACTATGGACTTGTTTTGCCCTTTTATTGGTCCTTTTGTCCATGGTGACTTGATGTTATCCCCTTGAAATCAAAGCCCTAGTTACTTTCTCTTCCTTAATCACTACCTTCAGACTTATTCTTCCCTGTTTCTCTTTCTTTGCCTTTTGTCCTTTTTACTACTTGGTCATTCATATCATCCCTTGATTCTCATTCTTTCAATTTCTGTTCCTATTCAGATGCTTCCTCCTGCACTGGGAATTCCTTTCTCTAACAACGACCTTGCATCTCAGTAGGACCCCTTGTACTTTTCCACACTGCTGATGCAGAGCAACTGCCGTATGCAGGAACCTGTGTCTTCAGCTCTCCATCCGTACATGTTTCCTATTATAATACACTGGCTCCTATTCCTCACTTTATTTACTCAAGTCAGCATCTGATTTATTATAGTACCAATGTAGCCCCTTTAATCTCCTTTAGCACATCCTCCCATTTCCCTTCCTTCTCAGTCTCTCTTGTCAAATTATTTATAGGAGATTGATTCACAGACCTGTTATGTCTAATTATATCCATTCACTTCTAATATGAATGGCAATTCTGCTAGGAGTTAAGATTGACAAAGATGTTTTGACCTATGGAAGGGAGGAGGTGGCTATGTATGCAGATCAGACCCTATATAAGTACCCTGAGATCAGTGTGTCTTGTCCTTCCTCAGAAATCTCTAAGGTAAGAGTGTCAGAGACTTTGGACTGGGGAGGTGGGGGATGTGGGGAAACTGGCCCTGCATTCCACAGGCACCACTGCATTCCTATGGATGGCCACATTCATTCAGTGGGGTACTGCCAGTGTCAGCTGGGATTTTCAGTCTGCTTTCAAGGCATCCATATGTTTTCTATTTATAAATTCTCTTTAGAATTCTGTGCAGCAGTAAGAAGGGCTAATTCTGTGTTACAATACTGACCATCTTTCAGTCTGCAAGCCATTCATCTTGTGTCACAAAAGGTAAGATCTTGATTTATTCACTCTTAAGGGACAGATAGAGATGCTCTTACGTTAGGGCTTCTACAGAGTTGTGCTGGAATCCCTTTATTTCTTATAATCATATCCATTGTATTAATACAGTATGAGAATTGGGATGGACTACTGATATATTTGCCAAAGTATTCTCAGGAATTGTTCTTATAAGTACTGATCACTGTTACATTCCTTACATTCTCTCCAGGATTCTTCTAAAGAGAGAGGTTTCCTACATTAACAGACATAAATCCAGGGGAAACTGCCCTAAGAAGAAAAACCCCATCACCAAATAATTTCATACTTTGTCATAAATTAGGTATACTCACGAAGGAGGTTTTGTTTTGTTTTGTTTTGTTTTTCCATTTACCTCAAATATCAACAGCTATTGGCAGTATCTGTGAAGTAATAGGAAAAGACATAAGCATTTAAATTATGTCAATATTTTCTTTTTTCACAAAGTATTTTGGAGAACAGGGTTAGAATGTTGTGTATCAAAACATCAGTGCTAAAAGAAAGCATTTGTCTGAGCTTCCCTATAAGCTTGCTTGTGCCTATGAAAATTGCATAATTGTGTTATAATTATACAGGTAAATATTATTAATCACAAGGAAATGAAGAAAAAATTATACCTTCTCGGATAACTAGAAAAAGATAACTGGAACAACAACTGAATACTAAGTTTTAAATATATCCACCCAGAAAAACTAACTGTTCATATTTACTTTTTACATTAATTTATATTACTTTTGTCAAATATTGTCACTGGAATACATCCCTCAAAATCATAAAATGTCAACAGGGTATCATGTGTAAAACTAGCATGTTTTCAATAAGTGGAGGAGAATTAGCATATCACTGATTTCAGGAAAAATAATATAAGACAGTCAAAAGAAAATAGACATCGAATACTTTAAAAAGGCAATCTAATGAAATATTAGATATGTATTATATTCTAACATAATTTATACTATCCAACTATATATACTATACATTATAATAATACTATAAAGATAAATTGTAATAACAGCATACAATATCTATATAAAAATACAATATACT